>CM076581.1:301820880-302010156 GCA_034641835.2 Pinus albicaulis
CATTCCATTTGTCCTTTATTAGTTATAGGATTAAAATATCAATAGGAATGATTAAAGTCACTTTAATAATGCATGCAATGACTGACTTATTATACTTTTGTGGTTTTGTTGTCATAGTGATTTTTTATTAGACTTAGCTACAGAATGCAACCATTCTGTAGCTAGTCGCATATTCCGCAGCTATCTTTATGTTCACATAGGTTACAGGTGTCATTTGAGGGAAAAATGCATATTTTTGAATTCCAGAACTCTCCTAAATCATTCCTTTCCCTCTACAAAGTCTGAGCAAAAATCTGCAAGTGGTTATGCACGTGGAGGAAGCCAAAACTAAGAAGTAGACTTCTACAAGGACAAGGACTCTGTAGATGTCTTTAGAAAAGTACGAGTCCTAAACATGAGTTCTAATTCAATTTTGATTGAAAAATACACCTATTCCTATTTCTACTCAATGACAGTTATGTATTTTTCTTATAAGAATAACTCGGTGAACTGAGAGACGACTAGCTAGTTGATGTTTTGTTTTTAATTCTCAAAAACTGTGATACTCTGTTTTCTGAGCGTTTTTCCTTTAATGAAAGAAGTACAACTTTGATACATGATCTGAAGAAATTTTAAGGAGTTGAGGATTCGTGTGCCAATCTGATGGTAGAGGGCCCCTACTGTCCAAAAGGATTTGTGCATATTTTCTAGATAAGTGATTTTTAACTCTGTTTATTCTTAAATTAGGTAGTTTTTTGAGCATCATGTTTTATTTTTACTTACATCAAATATTACAGTCAATCTCGTTCTCATGAATTGTTCCAATATATCAGTAACAAGTGAATGAGATAGAGCTATAGTACTTCAGAGGTTAATTGCATTTTAGTTCAGTTCTGTTTATTGTATTTCAAATTTTATTAGTTAATTGCATTCTAGTCTTGTTAATTAGACTTAAAAGAACCTCATTATTTTACAAGCTGCTCTTGTTATTAGTATCTTCTAACAAATCATTATCATATGGACAAGAATTAGTTATATCATTTTGAGTTCTTAACTGTTCTGCAATTTCTCATAATTTTACAAAAAACCTTTTTCCAAAGTTATTCCAAGAGATCTCTAACCCTTGAATGAGGTTTAATAGTGACATTTTGAGTTGCAGAATGGGTTAAATCTAGTGTCATAAGTTATTTTAGCATAGGATTCCTTACTATATTGCAGATAATATTTTCTCAAAATGTTCCAACAAATTTCTAACAATGGATCAGATTTTCTCTGTGATATTTTAAGTTGTTGTTTACTAAAGAGAACTTCATTACATCAAACTTATCCTATTCTCAAGTTGTTCCAACATACCTCTAATGAAATGAATTGGACTAAGTTAATGTTATGAGTTACTTTTCTTGTCAAGCTTTACAATCTATGGATTAGCATTTTCTGTTCTTAGGTGCCATACACAGTTTAGAGTATATTTTGTTATGTTTTTAGTGTGATCAGTAACTTCTCTTTGCCAACAATTTAATTCTTTTCCTCTTAGCACAAAAACACAAAACCAAAAACAGTATAAAAACACTAAACACAACGAAGTAGGAAGAAGATACCTAGGCACATATAGTGCACTTCACTTCAACAGTTTACTAGCCCTGGTTGACAATTTATGACATCAATTTAGGAACACTAAGTTGAGCAGACATTTTTGCACTGTTGCCAGGGAAGTGTAACTAGGTAGCCTTGTTTCTTACCTCCCAAAAACAATGATATGCGTAGAGAAAGAGACTCAAGGGGTAGATTCATAAGAAGCAGAAGCTTGATTCCTAGAACACCACTTGTTCCACCAAGACCAAGAGGCAGCACACCTCCAACTCAAACCCACATCCCATACTTTATTGATCATAGAATTAAAGAAGACTTAAGATCATATATTCCATCAGAAAGACCTTCCACTTCATCCACTGAACCTGTCCTAGAAGAAGATTCAAGAACCCCTGCTAGAGAAATAAACTTTTCCACTTCCATAGGAGAATCAACCATGGCAGAAGAAGGGGGAGGATGAGTATTTAATGGAGAACATACACTATTTGGAGGGGGTAGAGGTAGAGGTAGAGGAGAAGGAGGTAGAGGTGTAGAAGGAGAAGGAGGTAGAGGTGAAGAAGGAGGCAAAGGAAGAGGTAGAAGGGAAATGGGAAGCTCTTTTGGGTTTCCCATAGTAGATGAAGAAACCAATGCAACTATGAAAAAAATTTCACCCTCTGTCCTTCCAAACTTTTATGGACTCAAAAGTGAAGATCCTGAAACTTTCCTATTTGAATTTGAAGTTCTATGTAGAACCTATGATTACTTACAAGATGCCCAAAAACTTAAACTATTCCCTTCAACATTGAAAGGAGCAGCATTAAAATGGTTTATGAATTTGATCAACAATTCTATTAGGACATGGGAAGACATGAAACATGCATTTCTAGAGAGGTATTTGGATTACTGTATGCCAGTCAACCATAAGGAGGAAGTGTTTAAAATGCTACAAAAAGAGGATGAAAATCTGGAAGATTTGTTGGAGAGGTTTAACTATAACATCAAAAGAGAAAAAATGGAAAACTTTGACCAAGATACTTTGAAAGCTCTCTTGTTGAAGACAATTAGGGATGAATGGCTAGAGATCCTTAATATGATGGGAAAAGGGGGTATATCTCAGCTCACATTACCTGAAATAGCTGAATTATGTATCAACCTTTCAAGAGGGAAATCTAAAACTGTAAAAGGACCAAGAGACCCTGCTCTTGCAAGGGCAAGTAAGTCTGCTTTTGGGACAGTAAGTAGGGCAGAAATAGGACATATTCTTGATGAATTCAAATCTGACATTTTAGGGAGTCTTAGTGAACAAATAGACACCCTTAAATTACAAAACAAGCAAAAATATGAATCTGATGCCTTAGCAATGTTTTGTCCCAAATGCCTTGAGAGAGTGCCCTTTGGATGCAAAAATAGTAGAGACTTGTGTAATTTTTTCAGAAAAACATGAGACCAAGAGTTGTCCTTCACTTCTTGGTCTTAAAGCTGTCTTTCAAGAAGAAAACCCTACAAATTCCACAGAATCTCTCAATTTTGTCTCTAGGAGGCCTTGGCAAGGACCTCAAACACAAGGATTCTATGATCAACTGTATAATCAATCCCCACCAAATTGGAATTCTTGGCAGCAACCTTGGCCCCAATTCCAATATCAATCTCAAACTTGGGCACAAGGAGCACAAAATCCCTATGGAAGATACTCTTAGTACTATCAATATCCACCATCCTATCCACCATATCCACATTTCCCTCCTCAACAAAATCCTCAACAAAATCCTCAAAATCCACAACATCAAAATCCACCACTTCCATTACCATTTCCTCAGAAAACAAATCAGTTACCTGCCCAACCCATACCAAACCCCAATAATAAAAATCCTCAGAACACATACATGATAGAAGGTCAATAATTTCCAACCTATTTGATTACTCCTTTAGACCTTAATGATGTTAAACTTAGGTCTGGAAGAATACTTGAAAATAAGAAACCTTCTGTAATCATACAAGAACAAAACAACTCTGAGGAAGATTCTCTATGGGTAAATAAAAGTCTTGAAGAAGAAACATCTTTTCAAGACCCAAATATTAAAAAATCAAAACAAAAAGAACCAATAATTTCAACTCCTATATTAGAGCAGCCATGAACATCTACCTCTACACCTCCCTTTCCAGAAAGATTACAAATTGATAGAGGTGTAGAAAAACAAATTATGGTGCCTAATTATGATTTCCTAGATGAGCTAAGGAATGTTTGTATTAAGATCCCATTATTACAAGCCATCAAGGAAATTCCATTTTTAGAAAAAACAATAAAGGAGTTGAGCATGAAAAAAATAGGAAAAAGAATCAAAGAGACAAAGAAAATTCAACTGGCAGGAAAAATAGCAGATATCATGATGGGTAAGATTGTCATTCCAAAGTATCTAGACCCAGGAAATCCAGTTGTTAAAATACACATCAATGGAACTGAGATCCAAAACACACTTATTGATTTAGGAGCAGTAATCAATATCATGCGTAGACAAATCATGGATAAACTAAAACTTCCTAATCTTCTTTTTACACCCACATTATTAAAATTAGCAGACAGATCTGTGATCAAACCTGATGGGGTAATAGAAGACATTCCAATGTCCCTAGATTCTTGGGAGTATCCTGTGGATTTTATGATCCTAACTCCTAAGAATAATCTAGGAGGACATCCTATCATATTAGGAAGACCTTGGTTAGCTACAACTAATGCTTTCATTAGCTGTAGATCCGGTGATATGTACATTTCTGATGGTAGTTCAACCAAGAAATTTACCTTGTATCCTCCAGCAAAAAAAATTATAGAATTAGATGATACTCAATGGATTGAGGATGAATAAGACATACAACCTCTCTTCACAATTTCAGAAATTAGTGAAGATAGCCAGATTCTAAATACCTTAGAAAATTTTGAATCCTCTACGGAATACAAACATGAACAATTTCAAGAAGAATCCAACATTGAGTTTTTATCATCAAGACAGATGTCTCTTTACTCCATGGATAAATTTGGTAGCTCTACAATTAAGATATTTCCAGGTAAAACTTTAAACATAAACAAGAACCTAGAGAAATCTCAACAAGAAAAGCTAGTCAAGATATTATAGAGACATTCTTCTGCATATGCATGGGAGTACACTGATATGAAAGGGATAAGCCCTAAGACTTGCACTCATCACATCTACATAGAGGAAAATTGTAAACCAATCAGACAACCTCAGAGATGGATGAATCCAAATCTTAGGGAGATTGTTAAAGAATAATTGCAGAAATTGTTAAATGTCAACTTTATCTATCCCATTTCAGATAGTCAGTGAGTTTCTCCTTTGGTAATTGTGCCAAAGAAAAATGGTAAATGGAGGGTATGTATTGACTACCGGAAATTAAACAAATCTATTCTTAAAGATCATTTTCCCCTACCTTTCATAGATCAGGTGTTAGATACACTAGCTGGAAAAAAGTACTTCTCATTTTTAGATGGGTTTAGTGGTTATAATCAAATTCAAGTAGCACTTGAAGATCAAGACAAAACCAAATTTACCTGTCCTTGGGATACCTATGCTTACCGAGTATTGCCATTTGGACTATGCAATGCAACTGCAACATTTCAAAGGGCAGTACTAGGAATCTTTTCAGATCTAATACATGATTGTGTAGAGGTATATATGGATGATTTCATAGTCTATGGAAACACATTTGAAGAAGCCTTAGAAAACTTGGAAAAAGTTTTAAAGAAATATAAAGAAGCAAATATTTCACTAAGTCATGAGAAGTGTTTTATGATGTTTACTGAAGGAATTGTTTTGGGGCATCACATTTCAGGGGATGGGATTAGAGTTGATGAGTCAAAAGTTGAATTCATCTCTAACTTATCTGTTCCAAGTTGTCAAAAAGATGTTAGGAGTTTTCTAGGAGTTACAGGATATTATCGAAGGTTTATAGAAAACTTCACCAAGATAGCATCTCCACTTTTCAAATTACTTACCAAGGATTGTGAATTCAAATGGAATCCTGATTGCCAGTTAGCCTTTGAGACCCTGAAAAAAAAATCTCTGAAGCACCTATTTTAAGGGGACCTAACTGGAAATTACCTTTTCATATTTCAACAGATGCCTCGGATACAACTTTAGGAGCAGTATTGGGACAAAAAGACCTGATTCCTTATGCCATCTACTATACAAGTAAAAATTTGGCTCCTTCAGAGTTAAATTATACTGTAACTAAAAAAGAGTTCTTAGCTGTTGTTCATGCCATAAATAAATTCAGACACTATATAACAGGCTATGAAACTTTTGTTCACACAAATCACTTTGCAATTAAATATCTAATGAACAAATCAATTACTAATGGCAGAGTCATAATATGGTTATTGCTTTTATAGGAATTCAACATTACCATTCTAGATAGGCCTGGGAAACAAAATACAGTAGCTGATTTCCTATTTAGACTCCAAAAAATTAAAGACAATACTCCAGTTGAAGATAAATTCCCTGATGAATATATTTTTGCAATTTCTACTCAAACTCCTTGGTTTGCTGACATTGCTAATTATCTAGTTTCAGGGAAATTTCCTTCAATAATGAATGCAAGAGACAAAAGAAAGATCATTTATGACAGTGCAAAATATTCATGAGTTGCTAATGATTTATACAAAACATGTCCATAATTTATCATTAGGAGATGTGTTCGAGAAGATGAGATGCCTGAGATCCTCAAGGCATGCCATGATGAACCTTATGGTGGAAAATTTGCTGATAAAAGGACAGCTTATAAGATCCTTCATTTAGGATACTATTGGCCATCCCTTTTTAAACATGCTAAAGAGTATGTCAAAAGGTGTGACAGCTACCAAAGGGTAGGGAAACCTTCTCCTTTAGGTGAGATGCCATTGCAGACTTAAGTACATATTGAACCTTTTGAGAAATGGGCTTTAGATGTTGTAGGACCTATTAGTCCTCCATCAAGACCAAAGAAATATATATTATTTTTCACTGATTATGTTACCAAATGGGTAGAGGCCAAGCCATTACTTTCTACTACTGAAGCATTTGTAGTTAATTTTCTTTTGGAGGATATTTTTACTCGTTTTGGTGTCCCAAGAGAAATTGTTACAGATCAAGGAGCTCAATTCACATCAAATCTAGTGGAAAAATGGTGGAGAGGTACAAAATCAGACACAGAAAATCTACTCCCTATCATCCACAAGAAAATGGTCAAGTGGAATCTACTAATAAGGTCATTGAAGGGATCCTAGCAAAGACTGTTCATTTACATAGAAGAGATTGGGCAGACAGGCTTCCTGAAGCCTTGTGGGCCTATAGAACTACATGGAGAAGCACAACAGGTCATACTCCTTATGAAATTGTTTATGGAAAACAAGTCTTGTTTCCCATAGAGTTTTAGATTCAAACTTTTAAAAAGAAGTCCAGCTAGGACTTGATCTAACAGAAGCACAAAAGCATAGATTGGAGCAGATTAATGAATTGGATGAGATCAGACAAGATGTAGTCTAGAGAAAAAATATAGTCCAACAGCAAAGGAATAGATGGAATGATAAGTACATTAAGGAAAAGAAATTCAAAGAAGGTGACTGGGCCCTCTTGTTTGATTCAAAGTTCAAAGATTTTCAAGGTAAATTTCAAACACATTGGCTTGGGCCATATGAAATTGTGAATTTTTTTGATAATGGAGCAATAAAAATCAAGACAATAGATGAAGATGAGGTCACTTTTCTTGTAAATGGTCATAGATTGAAACTGTATCATAAGCCACTTTCAAGAGAAGAATTTGTCAAGAGATTCCAAGAGAACAGTGATGTGAAGTTAATGAAGAAGAATACTTCTTCTTCATCAACGTAATTGTATTTTTTGAAATCAGATGGATGAAAAAAAATAAAAAATAAAAAATAAAATAAAATAAAGTATAAACATGAAAACTAATCATTGATTAGCATGTTTATACAGAAAAGATAAAGTGAAAATCAGAATCCTTTTGACACTTTAGCTTTTCAAAATTGTTCTTTTCCTGCAAAGCAACTATCATAAAATCATAAGTGCAGGCCCACTTTACATATCACATTCCACTTATGATCCATTTCACTCCATCATATCTCACTTCATTCATATTTCATTCACTCCATTTATCCATATTTCATTCACTCCATTTCATGGTCCATTTCATTTTCATTTCATATTTTGAAAATTGATCTCTTTCTGCAATTGATTATTATAAATCATAAGTTGCAGGCCACTTTTCATATTTCATTTCACTTCACATTTATGATCCATTTCATTCCTTCATATTTCACTTCACTCATGCTTCATTCCACCATATTTCATGATCCATTTTGTTTCATTTCATACTACATTCCATCCATGTTTCAAATCATTTCATTCCATGTCTCAAGGCTTTTACAGGTACATTCTGCAGCCAGATATTCCACAGCCAGACATTCTACAGCCAAACATTCTACAGCTAGATATTCTGCAGCCAACTATCCAGCAACCACTTGTTCAGCAGCAAATTGATCCTGCATACCTATGTCAAATAAAAGGGATTATGAATACTGAAAGATCAATGTTTTTCAAAGGAAGACAAAGCATATTAAACAGCAAAAAAATCAAAAGAAGGGCTAAGGTAAAATTGTGAAATTATTATGATAATAGATTATGAAAGTTATAGTATGGTTAATTCATATGTATGTTTCATAAAGTTATTTTGATTATTCGTATTGATCAAGCCTATCATAAAATCCTTGGACAAATCCCTTCCATTCTGCCATATCAAATCATCATTTATTAAAAATTAACTGTTAGTACTTGAAGTGACCTATTAGGTCACGTCACTAACCCGAAATATTCAGTGATGAATTTGAAATCCTCATGGGATTTCTTCGCGGTCTTTTAATTCATGACAACTCTCAAACTCATTTATTCGTATGATTTACCCTCATCGTATTTCACTCATTCTATATCCACTTCATGTCATTTTTCTGTAGCCAATTCCTGTCTGCAGAAACAGAGAAGTCATCTTTGGGGTGAAAACAACCTTATACAGCCATTTTTACCTTGAATAGGATAGCAGTAACGGAGCAGTAAATTGAAGATTCAGAAAAGAAGCCATGGGACTCATTGTAAGGTCTGAACCAGTCAGAACCAAATATCTAGAAGGTTACCCACAAATTAGAGAGATGTTACAGCAGGTAGGATGGCTACAGTTTTTGGAGAAGTTCAATGGGTTTCGTAAGGAGGTCACCAAGTCATTTGCCTGGTTATTCAACGGGTCAGAAGTTGAAATAGGTGATGTCAAGTTCATTATCACAGAATCCTTTATAGCAGAAGCAGCAGAGTTACCAAGGCAAGGTGAACGATGGTTCAAAAACAAGGAATTTCACAATGAAGCATGGAGGTAGATGCTAAAAAAACTAGGTATGGATATCTCAGTTTTCAAGAAAGGCATTCCTAGTTCAACCTTAAAGAATAAATGGCGAAATATGTTGCTAATTTTGCAAAAGTTTATAACTTGTGAGGGAAGGTTTGGCATCCTATATGTTTATCACATTCGACTTATGACGCATTTCCTAGATGAAGAAATCAATTTACCCTTTTTATTACTCCATAGCCTAAAGAGGATGGCTTCTAATGTCCAAAAAAGGGTTCAATTCTTAGAAACCACCTTGTATCACCATGGCCTAGTTAAAATACTAATTGAGCATCATTTGAAAAAGGTGGGAGACAGTTGGGATGAGTTCCTATTGAGGAATCATTTTGAAGAACCTAAAGAAACTCCATTTGAAGGAAAACTTGTAAGAAGAAGTAGGAGCGGAAAAATTTCCAAATCTGTTGAACTTAAAACTGGTAAATCCATACAAGAAGGCAGTGAGGAGATTATCTTTGAAAAATTGGCTGAAATCAAGAAAAAACTTAAAAGGAAAAGATAATAAGGAAGTATGCTAATCAGAGAGGTGAGGGACCATCTAAACTGAGAAGAAGCCATAGGCTTAGAGGCATATTGAAGAAAACAGGAGTTAAGAAAACAAGAATCATAGATATTGAAGATGAAGAGACACCAACTGATAGATCTCCTGAGTACTAGTATGAAGAAGATCTTGATAGAGGAAATATAGAGGTAGACCCAGCCCAACAACAAATTTATAATTATGTTGAGTCATTGGAAAAGAGAGCTTCAGAAAACAGAGGAAGAACTCCTAGCCCACAAGAATCTTCAATTGAAGTGCTGAGAAGAGATAAATATGAATTGGAAGTACTTAATAGGCATATAAAAAATGAAAATGAAATTTTAAGGGAACAAGTCAAGATGAAAAGTAACATGAACACAACTCTCTCTCTGCAAATGGAAAAATTGTACAAGGCTAGTGAGAAGCTGAAGAAGAAAAACAAAAAGTTGAGCTGGGCACTAATAAATCTGAGGTTCAAATTGGTCATAAGGAAGCCTAGGATGCCATTGAACACCAAGCAAAGCAGAAAAAGGAAGTTAGATGTCCTAGCAGAAGTTTTAGAATACATGGATTGATTGCATGAGGATAATAGCTTTGCAGTGGGGGTATGTTGAGCCCCAAAGATGTCCTTTCCTTTCACCAAATTTCACTTCATTCCATTTTTCCTTTATCAGTTATAGGCTTAAAAGATCAATAGGAATTATTAAAGTCACTTTAAGAATGCATGCAATGACTGAATTATTATACTTTTTTGGTTTTGTTGTCATAGTGATTTTTGATCAGACTTAGCTACAGAATGCAGCCATTCTGTAGCTAGTCGCATATTCTGCAACTATCTTTATGTTCACATAGGTTACAGGTGTCATTTGAGGGAAAAAAGCATATGTTTGAATTCTAGAACTCTCCTACATCATTCCTTGCCCTCTACAAAGTCTGAGAAAAAATCTGCAAGTGGTTATGCATGTGGAGGAAGCCAAAACTAAGAAGTAGACTTCTACAAGGACAAGGACTCTGCAGATGTCTTCAGCAAAGTATGAGTCCTCAACAGGAGTTATAATTTGATTTTGATTGAAAAATACACCTATGCCCATTTCTACTCAATGACAGTTATGTATTTTGCTTATAAGAATAACTCAGTGAACCGAGAGACGACTAGCTAGTTGATGTTCTGTTTTTAATTCTCAAAAACTGTGATACTCTATTTTCTGAGCGTTTTTCCTTTAATGAAAGAAGTACAACTTTGATACATGATCTGAAGAAATTTTAAGGAGTTGATGTTTCGTGTGCCAATCTGATGGTAGAGGGCCCCTACTGTCCGAAAGGCTTTGTGCATATTTTCTTAATTTAGGTAGTTTTTTGAGCATCATGTTTTATGTTTACTTACATCAAATATTATAGTCAATCCTATTCTCATGAATTGTTCCAATATATCACTAACACGTGAATGAGATAGATCTGTAGTACTTCGGAGGTTAATTGCATTTTAGTTTAGTTCAGTTTATTGTATTTCAAGTTTTATTAGTTAATTGCATTCTAGTCCTGTTAATTAGACTTAAAAGACCCTCATTATTTTACAAGCTGCTCTTGTTCTTAGTCTCTTCTAACACATCATTATCATATGGACAAGAATTAGTTATATCATTTTGAGTTCTTAACTGTTCTACGATTTCTCATAATTTTACAAACAACCTTTTTCCAAAGTTATTCCAAGAGATCTCTAACCCTTGAATGAGGTTTAATAGTGACATTTTGAGTTGCAGAATGGGTTAATTCTAGTGTCATAAGTTATTTTAGCATAGGATTCCTTACTATATTGCAGATAATCTTTTCTCAAAATGTTCCGAAAAATTTCTAAAAATGGATGAGATTTTCTCTGTGATATTTTAAGTTGTTGTTTACTAAAGAGAACTTCATTACATAAAACTTATCCTATTCTCAAGTTGTTCCAACATACCTCTAATGAAATGAATTGGACTGAGTTAATGTTATGAGTTTCTTTTCTTGTCAAGCTTTACAATCTATGGATTAGCATTTTCTGTTCTTAGGTGCCATACATAGTTTAGAGTAGATTTTGTTATGTTTTTAGTGTGATCAGTAACTTCTCTTTGCCAACAATTTAATTCTTTTCCTCTTAGCACAAAAACACAAAACCAAAAACACTAAACACAACGAAGTAGGAAGAAGATACCTAGGCACATATAGTGCACTTCACTTCAACAGTTTACTAGCCCTGGTTGACAATTTATGACATCAATTTAGGAACACTAAGTTGAGCAGACAAGCAGCTCCCCCTGAGACTATGAAGAATTCATTATGTTATTGAGATAATAGACTCCCCCTTTCTCTTTTCCTTCCATACTTTATTGGGGTTCTTCATAATGTCTGCTCTTCTTTTTGATTCATAGTTTTGATTGATTTTTTTTGATTCCATCCTTTGTCTGGAGTTCTTTAATGTATATGGCATATTACATTCTTTTGTTTTTTGACCAAGCTTGAGGCATACATAACATCTTACTTTGCCAGGGTATGTTTGAGCTGATGTATAATATTTTATTCCCCTTTTTGAATACAATTTACAATCAACAAATTTATGTCCAAAATTATTGCATGCATAATAGTAGCCATGGAAATGATTTGTGTACCTGGGGAAAGATTGTATTTTCCATTTGTTTGCTTGAGGTATTCTTCTCATTTGCTGCATCTTTTGCTGGTTAAAGTTGATAGGTCTTGTCTTACATTGTGCTTCAATATGTCCTGGTTTATGACAAGAAAAACATTTGCTATTTTTCATAGGGGGAAAGAACCTTCTTTGACATATTTCAAATTTGTTCAATTCAATTTCAGGAGTGTGAGAGATTTTTTCAGCCGACTGTTTCATCTTCTCATTCTCTGTCCTTCCATGTTGCTAGTTTTTTTTGTTTGTTTCTTCACAGATCCTGTTCTTGCTGGTTTCTTCTTCTGTAGGAATTTGTTGAACTGCTTCACTGTCCTTTACAGCTTTTACAAAAATGACATTCTTGTTATCTTCAACCTTAGACTTACTAGTTTCACCTTCATATCCTATCCCAGTCTTTATGAGAGGTGACCTTTGAACCTTTATAATCTGGTCCAACTGTCCAAAGCTTTTCATTTTAGGTGTATTCATTAATACTTCTCTTTGGGCTTTTTCTAATTTCTTTCTAAGGCACACTACTTCTTCTTCCAATTTTTCACATTCAAGACTTTTCTCTCTCATTTGTTCCAATAGAGTGTTTTCTACTTTCTTTGCTTCTTCAAGCTGTGTCTTCAGGCCTATAATTTCTTTCTTATCTTCATATTCTTTCTCATCACATATTTGCACCAATGTCTTTAGGTCTTTGTTTTCATTCTTCAATCTTTCTATTTCAGTCAAGGTTGTGTCAAGTTTGGATTTTTCTTCAGCTTCAATTTCTTCATGGTTCTTACTTCCATTCACACTAGCAGGTACCTCATTTGATTGAACATTTTCCCGTTGACATGAATTTATCTTCTTATTAATTATTTTTTCCTTCTTGATAGTGCAGTCCTTAGTGTCTACTCCATGCATGAAGTGCAATCTATCCCAGATTTATTTTGCAGATGTTAAATCCATTATTAACTCAAGATCCTTGTTATGAAGACTGTTGAATATCACACATTTTGCCTTGGCATTCCTATGTTGTTCTTGCACCGTGGGAGAGTATGTGCAGTAACCATCACATACAAGCTTCCATACCTCAGGTTCATAAGCCAATAATCCTATTTTTACCTTATCTCTCCATTCAGGAAAGTTTGTTGTATTTAACAAAGGTACATTTTGATAGTCCATGACTCAACCAGATCTCCTTCAAGCTATTAGGCTTACACCAAAGGAACCTACTCTGATACCAATTGTTGAACCCTTAGTTAAACTGAGAGGGGGGGGTGAATCAGTTTAACACATTCATGGACTTTTAAAACTTTTCATTAAACTTCATTAACACCTTCATTTCATGATCAACATAATGTGTGAGAAATATTTATTTGTGAGCAGCAATTAATAAGCAAATTAGATAATTTACCAGTAGTCTTAATATGTGAGCAACAAGTATTAGCAGAATAGATATACCATATCAACACATAGACATCATGCACATAGACACCAGATATAAGTGGAAACCCATAAAGGGAGAAAACCGCATCTTATTATTGTTGTGATGCAAAGGAAAGCTCCAACTCCCTCTCACCATTGATTTTCTATAGGCTCCAACCCACAGGAGGCTCCTACCTCAATTCTGCAAGCTACAACTTGCAAGGAAGCTCCAACTCCCATCAATTTTCTGCAGGCACCAACCTACAGGAGTCTACAACCTCAATCAGCTACAACTGACATCTATCAAGCTACAATTTGATAGGGAAGCTCCAAATTCCTCATTCTATCAAAAGAAAACATTTGCTGATTTACCTTGGATATCAGCTCTGTTTTGTACCATCTTCTCTGCTGTCCATCAGTTCTCATATCTTCCCTGTATCATCTCTACATCTTCTCAGATTCTCTATCAGCTCCTCTTTCTTCTCTGCTTAGCTGCTCCCTCTTCTCCGCCTCACTGCTTCATTTCTGCATTCTCTGCTTTTCTATCAGCTCCTCCTTCTTCTCTGCCTCACTGCATCATTTTTTCATTTTCTAACCTCTCTAACATCTTTATGCATATCAATGTGATATTATTTATAGAAATTCTCTTATGACAGTTAGCATTCCTCAGGGAATTTGAAATGGATAGCCATGCCTCTTTGCCTTCTTCCTTCTCATTTCTTTTACCCGCCCATTCAAAAAAATATAACAATATGCATTAATTTCAATATTACAGTGGGATTTTTGTTTTCCTCCGGAGACGTGCCAATGCATCACAAACAATATAAAATCAATTACAAAATTTAAATTCCCATTTTCAGTTACATGTATAAATTTCACTCAGTCCTCTTTCCAGCACTTAGCTTGCTAGTTTTGTCTTTTCTGCTGCTGTCAGGTAACTGCTCTGCATACCTCTGTTGTTTTCTACAATTGTGTATCTGTTGCTGTCATGTAACTGTTCTGCATACTCTGTTCACTGTAATTGTGTGCACCTGTTCATGTACACCTATCAAACCTACAATCTCTATTTACCTCTGTCAGGACCACTTTTTTCTCTTTCTCTATGCATATAAAACACATACAACTAATTTGTATTCAATACAACTATCGATCTGGGCAATTTCAATACTCCATTTTCTGAGCTGGAAATTTAATCAAATAAATGCGGAAGCTGCCTTTAGAATCAATGGTTAAAACCATGCAATCCCTATGATATATATATATATATATATATATATATATATAATATAACTCCAATATGGTACTCACCATATACGTGGTCTTTATTCATGTGTTTCGTGCATAATTCAATTCACATTAAACTTTCTCTATGCATATAAAATGCATTTCCTAATTTATGCCCAATTTATTTCAATTTGGGCAACTCACAACTTTTATTTCTATGCATTTGAAAATAATGCGCTCCAAATAATATCTATCTGGAAATTTAATTTAGTGCGGAATCTTCATTATTCCATGGTTATGGAAGAGATATGCATATACAAATTAAACCAAAGTTCACCTTGTAATTAATGCCCACCTAGCCTTCGGTCTTCGATTTATGAAAATGCAACCATATGTATTGGACCTTAGACTAAAACCTAGTTTATAAGTCTCCTTCCTTTGGCATTCCGCTATCGCATTCTATCATCGAACCTCACAATCCATTAATATTTTCAAAGCATACAAAACATTTGATTCTGTATTTAAAGGATCAAATACCCACAAGCGTAGGACTGTTGGTCCCATAGCCCATTCATAATTCACCTTTCAAACTTTAATAAAACCCATTATCAAAATGATTATATGGTCCATTCAAATTTTAAACACTATCTCATTTAAATTACGTTTGCTGTAAGACTTTAGATAAGCCTTGGGTTTTATATTACAACCCAATCCAAAGTAAATTGAATCACCACCTAAATTTCCAATAAGCCAAGGTTCTTCACGCGTTTCTTTGACTTTGGACAAACCCCGTAATATAGCACATCTCCCAGCTCAGATTAGTTGATTTAATACCAAGGTATATGGATATAAATCAACTATATCGTATGGTCCTTCGCACACTATACACTCATTATTACATATCCCCGACTTGATAACAAATCAATCGCGAACAATACAATAATATTGGACCACAACATAGATACATTAAATATCACCCTCATATAAGGGCTACAAGTCTATCGTGCTACCCTTTGACTATCCAACGGTAGTCACGCGGTCACACAGTCCGGAGGTTATCACTCCAACCTAACAAGATAAGCTGACCTGGTCCTTAAATCACCCGCATCATCCGACGACAGAGAAGTCGTCGCACCGACTGCCTTGATCCGATGGAAATAACCACATATCATGTGAGTTAGATGCATGGTCTTTAATTCGTGATGAGAGCGGGTTCTCCAAACCGCTTAAGACCACGTGTCAGCTCCTAGCATACATCGCATTAGAATTGTAATACAACTTACCGTCTTGAATTAACGCGAAAACCGTCGGGTGTTCCAAACCCACTGCCACTGTTCAAAGCGCTCGTGGTTCCTCTCTTTTTCCCTCAGGGTTCTGTCGTGCTCTTTAACAACATTTCATTTGTAGTCAAACCTCTCTGTCGCACAGTTCTAATGTTTCGTTTCAGGACCATGTCATCGCTTCACAGTTCCTTCGCTCTAGCAAAAAAAGAGCTTTTATTTAATTTAGTTTCATCTTCCACTATTTTGATTCACGATCTCAAACAAGGATAGAACCTCCGACCGATCTCTTTCTCCTGTCAAGTGCATAACTCCACTTCTTCGTTTCTCAGACTCTGCGTACCATTTATTCATTAGCAGTGTCACTTTGAACGCTCTTCTGCAACACTTCGCTATATCATCATCCCCCGACAATCTCATTCATCCTTCATAATGTAGTGTAGCCCTTTTTTTTTCATATAACGCTGGGGTTGACCCTTGTAGGATATTTACACACAGTGATTTGGCTTAATTAGAAATCGAGTTCCTCATTGATTTTCGTTCATCATTTTTTTTTTCATAGGTTATATTAATATCCATGGAATTATGAGAGGGTTAAACCTCTTCACACCGAGGCCACCAATTCAAAATTTTCCACAATATAATAACTTAGACATCTAAAAAGAATCAGACATCATTCGAGCAGGGATTACTTAATTCAATTTATTCCAGAATGCATTTAACTTGTCACATATAAATTTGAGACATGTGATTGAAAGCCTGCGGGAATCGATCCTTCCAATGATAGATTTACTCAATTTACAAGTCAATTAATCACACAGTCACATATACAGATCGGAGTGATCCTGAATTGATCTGTATAATTAAACTTCAATTAATTTCTCCACAGAATGTACAAGCCTTAATCGCATCTAATTCGAAACATAAAATCCACCTTAATTGACATCTATTCTTCCTTCAATTGCAGGGTTTCATCTCAGAGCCTATTTCAGAGGTTACCATATATCTATTGAATTTAGGCATATTCATTACTCTGTCTCTCCATGTCTGCTATAAAATGGCCCTCTTCTACTGTCCTCACTACTCTGCACCTTGAATAGCTCTCTACTTCAATTCACTACATTTGCTTCCTCTTCTCCTTGATTGATGCTGCTCCTTACTTCTCTTTTTGCTACCTCTGCTACCTCTGTTAATTTTCTTCTCTCTTTTCCTTGTTTCTATTTCTAGCGCTCCTCCATTGCCATCTCCTTTTCCATCAATGACAACATTTCCAACATATTATAGGTCTTAAAATACTTATATAAATGAAAAACCTCCTCTGCTCTCAATAAGTCGAGATCCCTCGTTCGTCCGTTGAAAATAATAAGTGTTAATGCAAATTTCTATTAAATAAATAAATAAATAAAGGGTGAAAGAAGAGAAAGGCTTCATACGTAGGGAGTTGAATTAAATGACTTCGCCGGGGTACTGTCTAAGATCATTGGCAGTGAAGCAACGTTTGTGCTCCTGAAGAGACTTTGTCGGGGTACTGTCTAGGCCTTCTATAAACAAAGCAATGCCAGAGATGAAAAATCATACTTTGAATATCATAAAATCACTGTGCACATTACCCTTTCCTAGATTGAAACAATTGTGATATGGTGTATCTTTTGTGTGTTAAAGCAAGTAGAATAAAGTGAGATGCTATGTATATAACTAGGTCAAAAGGGGAATATCAAGGAAATAAATACTTCCTGAAGGCCTAACCATTTAACTGAAAATATATTCCTGGGTAGAGAAGTTGAAACTCTCCCAGTGTGTTGCCAAGTTTTTTTTTTGTTACAACACCGTCCAAAATTTCACTACATTCGAATTTTGGAGTTTACTATCACCGTTACATCTAGTGTCACCTTGATCATTAAGTGTCATCTCATGTTATTCTATTTGTTTTGAATTTTCTTGAATTTTCTCAAGTGTCGTTGCATTGTTAAAACATCTTAAGTGCATTTCATGGTTGTAACATCTCTCTTGTTGTAAAAAGAAACCTTTTGGTTGAAGTTACACACACTTCACCTGTTGTACTTGGGGAATCCATGAAAAGTTTAATTTTGATGTATACTTATAAATGTTCAAGCTTGTATATGTTTTTTTGATGATTTTGTATGTGTTGAACACGGTTTTATGTCTAAAATCATAATGTTCTCCCCTTTCCCTATCATCCTGACTAAGACAAATTTTTGGTTTTAAAGCAAACCCATTGAGGCCAAGAGCACATGAGCACACTTTGAAGCCTTGATCAGGAATCATTAATTATTTGGAAGTATGCCATGTGCCCTCCAAGATCTTAGAGCACATTCCTTAAGCCCTTTCCCCTTCCTTATTCAGAACTGTTCCCTTAAAGAAACAAATTCTTCCTTTGACCACACTCCTTTGACTTGAAGAGGTGTGCCCTCAGTTGAGCACATGAGCACACCTCAAAGGTATTAAGCTTAAAATTTCAACCTTCCCTAATGTGCCATGTTCCCTCTTGACCCTTTGAGTGCATGAGCACACTCCAAAGTCATGAAGCTTATCCCTTCAACCTTCCCCAATATGCCATGTTCCCTCCCGACCCTTTGAATGCATGGATGCATTATGAAGACATGAAGCTTCTCCCTTCATCCTTCAGACCTATGACATGTGCCCTTTTGGGCCTCTTGAGTGCATGAGAAAACCCCAAAGGCCCGAATCCTTTATCCTTAAGTATTTAGGAGTGTGGCATGCACCCTCCTTCTCTCCCTTGAGTGCACAACGCACCTGGGAAGCCTGAAGCCTTCCCCTTCGTGATTTGGACTTGCACCATGCACCCTTCCCTGATTTCCTCTCTCTTTTGAGCACATGAGTGCATGATTAAGCCCTGAAGTATCCACCTCTTAGCCCTTTAGCCTTTCAAAATGCGGACATGTTCCAAAAATCTCTCCTTGTCTCTTTTAAGCACACTGAAAAGGGCATGAACAAAAAATTTGCATGAAACATGCTAGAATAGGATATTTTTAAGTTGATGGTTACTTGTCATGAGTGATTGCAACAACAAATATTTCAAGAACTTCATTGTAGGCATGCATGAAGAATAAAGAACACATTGAAATATTGATTATCAAAGCACCCTGAAGACTCCATTAGATCAAAGACCCTTTGGAGGGTGAAGACATCAACGATAAAAGTTGCATGAAGAATGAATACACAAGTGGAAGCCATGTCACCACTTAAGAAAGTACATGTCATCAATCACTATTAGTCTCTGTCATCAAATATAGTGACATCGCATGTTTTTATCACATGATGATGTGAAAGTTACGATGTAACATTGTAATCATTGTCAAGACAAATAAGTGGAATTCCAAGAGTCATGTATGGAAAAAAGTGTTATAGAAGTCCAAAGTAAATGTAATACCAAGAGTCATATGTAAAGTCATTTGGAAGTACAAATATTTTAAAATTTCAAAGGTCATTAGGAGTTGGAAAGTCAAGATTCATGGGGATGTGAAAGTTCATGCCTCAAGTTATAAAATGATCCTAATTTCTCATGTAAAGGAATTTTAACCTTGGCTTCTCTCACAAGGAATTAGAGATACTTATTTAGTACTTTTTGGGAGCAAGTAGTGGCTTTAATGTTCCATTATTGGAGCTAGTGATGTTCATTGTATTTATGTATCTTGGAAATTTTTCTTGATAATCGAAGTCTTCCATGCCAACACATTTTCACACATGGATTGTGAATGTTTCTAAGACTATTATTTGAATGTTTATGGTTCATGTTTGCTTTGGCCAATACTGGAGTAATTTTTAGTGACTTCGGTGCTTACTTATTCGAAATGTGTTGCAATTTTTATAATTATCATCACATCTATGTGAACTATTTCACTTGATGTGAGATGAGTATTTCTTATTCATGTGTGTCTCCATTAGGGTAGTACTATTACTTCTCTCTTAGAGGCTCTCTTTATTTTCCCATTTGTAGTAAGAGAAACTTGATACATCTAAAATTGAACATTCACAAGGTGCACTCACTTGCTTATTTAAAAGAACATTTTCACTTCTCTCTCATGCTAACATCTAAAGACAAGGCATATATTTAAGTAAAAGACAATTGAGTTGTATTATATATGGGAGTCCTACACCAAAAATTGTGAGGTATATTTGGGACCTTATATCGGGGAGATCCCCTGTATGCTAGTGGTATCCAACACTGTCAACAAAACCCAAGGGATTGTCATCATTCCATATAACGTACTCTCTCCTGGAAATCGCTAATTTTTCCACCAACGCTTAAGAGAGTATGTTTACCAATAAGCTTCAAAATTTGGTCATTATTGTAACATAAGGTAGATCCATACAATCTTCCCATTTCTAATTCCATTGAAACTCTGTCCTTATACTTAATATTGAAGATTCAATTACAAGTTACATATGGATATTGGGTATGAATTAGTCATGCACAATACAGTGACATCTTTCAGGATTGTCTCCACCAACGCTTATGCTACCAATTTGATTTCTCTACCTTTTAATCGATTTATGTTTAATAGGTATTTAATTAATATGAACATAAAAAAATATCAATCAAAATTAGAAATTAACCCAACAACTAGTCATTGTTCTATCATACACTAACATAATTTTGGCACCCTCAATGCATATCCCTAGCATAGTGAAAAATACTCTTATTAGGAATATTCCTTTGACTATAACATGTTCCTTGAATATTGTACATTGTCAGAACACTCCAAATTTCATAGGCATTGTAACATTTCAACCTTTCAAACCTCCCTTAATGCATATCTCTGAGATATCTGACTTGATATCCTTTAATATTACTCTGTCACTGTTTCCATCTCGTAATGTTCTCTATAACTCACACGCCAATGGAGGTGGGGAAATAAAAATGTGGACTTAATACAAAACCATCCATAACAATGTAAGAATTACATGTGTAGACTATTTAATTTTTTATATATTTTTTACATATTTTTGAAAATAAGGTTGAGTTTGACCTATGTTTTCTCCTCTTAACATATCTTCTAACCCCACATATATAGAGAGTGTTAATGTAATTCTATTTAGAAGAAATCCATTCCTAAAGAATGAGGTGATATTCTCACCAGATGAGAAAGGGAGATCCAATTGTAAGATCTCCTTTGTCATCTTTGTATTGAAGGCACAAAAAAGAGGATCAAAAGGGGATGAACCTAGATATGGATAGCTTGAATATTGCGTAATTCATGTAGTTGAGGAGTACTTGTGTTATTTTCAAATAGACTTGGAGAAAATTAAGGGAATTTGAATTTTGTTTCGAGAATGTTGTGGATGTAAACTTTGAGAAATATTTCAAACTTGTATTGGATTGTTACCCATACATTTGCTAAGATAATGGACTAGTGTTAAAGGATGATGATAACTAAAGGACATCCTTATAAACTATTTTTTATTTTGAGTGGACATTAATTATGTTTGGGCCATGCATGGAGATGAAACTTACTTTATTATTATGAACTTAGATGCATTTGTGGACATTAGAAGACCATATTGTTTCCCTTTGGAAGAAAATATGTGGAGGATTTTAAGAAGAAATGTGACTATCCATAAAATGTAGATTATATTTAGGGACCTTGTGGCCCTTTTACTTGGACCCTAGTAGTGCTTGGAGGTTGTATTTGGAGGCGTTAGCAGACAAAAACCAAATATGACCAAGAAAATTAGTGTTGGAGCACTTATGGTGTGGGAGAAAGGCTTAGGTTCTAGGAGTTCAGGGGTGTTATTGATCCATAACTATGCAAGAATGCAATAAAATATAGAAATAAACATAAAAAAATAGATGCAACAGGAATAAAATTTCATTTCATTAATATCAAATACTAAAAAATGCTTATAGATAGAATGGAAAACAAACTAGCTCAGGCGATGGTAGCTTATCTTTGAGAAGAGATGTGGTGGCTACATGCCTCTGAACTGTGTTATAATTAGGCTCAAGGGAATTTTTATTATTGAAAAATAATAGAAAACCATAAACAACCAAAAACCTAACCCGAGGAGATGTAACACCAAGAGTTAATGGGCCCCGTTGGGGTTATTTGGGCAACCAACTTCCTAGGGTCGTAACTTGGTCATATTATCTATGTTTGGTACATATGATACCTTATTGGAAATATATTTGGAGGACTACATTTTTTGTCATTATTTTTTTCAAATCACCAAAACAATCATGCCCAAAAAACATCGTTTAGGGCCTCAAAACGACTCCTGAAGTTTAGGACCTAAAAATTACTAAAAATAGTAAATAAGAAAATTGATCAAAATGACTAGGTGTAATAGGTGGGTGGCCACCAATATCCACCTAGATCATTCCTCCCCCTTTAGGAAGCAATGGTCCCCATTTCCTACAGAGCCTCCATGAGGTGGGTAAATTTCTCTTAAACCCAGTGCTTGGTGAACCACTTTCCTTGGGGAAGGACTTGGCCAGTTTTGACAACCCGATATAATTGGATCTTCTACTAGTGAGTGATTTTAATTTGTGTTTCCATGTTTCGATCAGTTGCAACCTGGTCCATGCAGTCTAGATTTAACTTTCTTGGGTTGATTTTTTCTGCAATGTCAGTTGTGTCTGGTAATGGCGAAAAGTATGGCTGAAGGCGATCCACGTTGA
Organism: Pinus albicaulis; assembly: GCA_034641835.2. Lineage (NCBI taxonomy): Eukaryota > Viridiplantae > Streptophyta > Pinopsida > Pinales > Pinaceae > Pinus > Pinus albicaulis. Next base: position 301,843,644 of record CM076581.1, read on the forward strand.
ACAATAGGTGTATGCCAAGGAATGGGGGAATTCGAAGCTCAAAATATTGTCTCCCATGGCCTTGGTGATGGTATATGGACCATATCCAAGTGGGCGTAGCTTGTGGTGGGGTCCAGGGAGGCACTCCTCTGCAAAAGTAACCAAACTTTTTCGCCCACTTGGAAGCTGTGTGGCACCCGATGCTGATAATGTCGCTGCTTGTACTTAGAATTGGCTCTATCTAATCTGTCATTAACCTATTGGTGGATGTGTTAAATTCACTCAATGAAGCTGTTTGCTTTGTCAGCTTTAGACTAGACATGATTTGAATCTGCCTAAGTAGTCGCAAACGACATGGCTACGTCAATGGGACATAGTGGCCGAAATCCCAAGCCCACCTGAAAGGGGCTATGGCCAGTTGAGCTATGGAGAGCCAATTCATAGTTGTGTTATACATAGGGGAGGATCTCATCCAATCTGCATGGGTGCTTTGAGTTTTAGATGTGCTGAATGTGTACGATCATCTTGTTGATGACGTCTTTTTGTCCATCAGTTTGGGGATGGAAAGTTGTGGACTTGGTGAGCTTGGTGAGCTTGGTGTCCAACATCAATAGAGACTAGAATAGAATGTACTGATGAACATGCTGTCTCAATCTTAGATGATAGACTATGGGATCCAAAAGTGTACCCACACTTGTTCAAAGAAGAGTTTAGCAGTGGCTTCTGCTGTGATATTCTTATTGTAGGGCGTCATAATGGCCATCTTTGATAATCTATCGATGACCAAATAAACACAATCATTTCCATGCTTAGTAGAATGAAGGCCCGACATGTAATCCATAGAGATGGATTCCCAAGGTTGACTAGGGGTAGGCAACGAAGTATAGAGACCTTGCTTCTTGATGGTTGGTTTGGCAATGGCATAGATAGTTCAGGATTTGTTGTACTTCCTGACATCCTGTCAAAGTTTCAGCCAATAGAGATACTTCTGTAATACTACCACTATTTTATCAAATACTAAATTCCCAGTGACCCAACTGTAGTGCGCTTCCCAAACCATCTTGGCACACTCGCTTGGAGGAACAAAAAGGTGTTGCAAGTGACATAGTAGTGCATCCTGGAGGTGAAAATTTGGAACTTTCTTACCTTCCAAGAGCATCTTGTATGTGTGGCTAAGTTCTGGATCACTTATGGAGAGAAGCATCCAATCATAAGTCTCGTGCCCACAATAGTTGAGCACGGTAGTTAGTGCCACAATCAGTGGTCGGCTGAGGCAGTCTGCAACATTATTTGTGATGCCCTTCTTGTATTTTATGTTCAAATGAGATTGTTGTACGTATGTGGACTTCTTATGATGGAAATATTTTTGCAAATTCCCTTTTGTCTGTATGAACTGCAGGTGTTGGTGGTTTGTGTGGATGAACGTTTCCTTCCCCAAAATGTAATGCTTCCATTGTTGGCAAGCCTGCATAATGTAATACATCACTTTGTAATAAGTGGGTACTTATGGATTTTGTGAGAATGTGTCTCACTGTGAAATTCCACTAGATACCCCTGTTGAGTAAGGATGCCCTAACAGCATAGTAAGAGTCATCTGTCTCGATATCAAAAGGTTGTTGCAAGTCTGGTAATCTGAGCACTGGTGTAGAGCAGAGGCAATGTTTCAACTCTACGAACGCCTTCTGTTAAGATTCAGAGAAAACAAATTTTACTTTCGCTCCTCCCTTGGTGACTTGACTCAAGGGCCAACTGATATGAGAGAATCCCAACATGAACCTGTAGTAGAAATTAGCAAGACCTAGAAAGCTACGGAGCTCTGTTAGAGTGGTTGGGGCTGGCCAATCCTGAATGACTTGGATCTTGGCTAGATCCACATGCATCCCCCGCTCATCTATAATGTATCCCAGATATTGAACTTGGGTCATGCCAAAAGTGCACTTCTCCAAATTGGCACAACAACTTGTGTTGCCGCAATGTTTGGAGGACTTGTCAGATGTGGTGAAGGTGCTCTTCCAAATTTTTGATGAAGATCAGGATGTCATCTAAGTAAAACACCAAAAATGAGTCAGTGAATGTTCACAAGATGTCATCCATCATCCGCATGAAGGTTGTGGGAGCATTCATCAAACTCAAAGGCATGAATAGCCATTTAAGAGTCTCTCCTTGGCTTGAAGGCAATCTTCCACACATCAGAGGGTTTGATTGGTACCTGGTGATACCCATAATTCAAGTCGATCTTGCTGAAATATCCCCCCCCTTAGCTGGTCCTAGAGGTCATCGATCCATTGGATTGGATAACTATTCTAGATTGTGATCTTTTTCAACGCCTAATAGTCAATATGGAGTCTCCAGGTGCCATCCTTCTTCTATAGCAACACGATTTGGCTCCCACAGCGTGAGGAGCTTGGTATCATGTGCCATTTCTACAAAAAATCTTGGATATGTCTCTTGATTTCATTATTTTCCATAACATAGCATCGATAGATCGACCCATTAGGCAACGGTGCGCTTGGAGTCAAATAAATGGAGCGCTTAACCTGACAGTGTAGAGGAACCTAGTTGGGTGAGGAGAAAATGTCCTTGTATTCCTCCATGAATTTTTCCATCTACTACAACCATGTAGGGGTGCTTTGTTTGGAGGCTACGAACACAATATTCTTGTTTCCCTCTGGGTGAATCATAATGAAAACAAATTTCCTGGGTTGGGAAATAATCTTACTGCATTTCTTTGTAGTAATCAAGGAGATGGCGGAAGGCGGTACTACCTATGGTATCCTGTACAAATTATTTCCTAAAGTAATAATGGAATGAGGCCTAGAATCATACACAACATGTATCTTCCACAAGTATGTTTGGCATAATAATCTGTCAAAAACTTCAATAGGAGCAATATCACACAATACCTCATCCGTGAAGGGCTTGATGCTGTAGGGAAGGCGCCACTACTGAATTACATGAAGATCTCTTCCTTGGTGAAGCCACTTGATGGTATATGACTGTAGGTGTGCTGTGGTGGGTAGGCCAAGCCTCTTCATGACCTTTGTTGAAATGAGGTTATTTTGGCTTCTGATATCGACAATGAATTACAATGGAGAACCCTTCACCTACATATGGGAATCGAAGAGGCGCTCCCCCTCCTCTGGATGTTCAAGTTCCTCCTTCTGGATCTTGGTGGTGGAAATGATGGCACCATGTTCTTCATCAATGATTTCCTTATCTTGGTCATTCTGCTTGTCTGGTTCTGACTCAAAATCAGAACATGCATTTGAATCAGACGCCTTCATCTCGACCGTGAATGACTGTTTGGACCGACACTAATTTGTGTTGTGAGTGAAGCTTTTATGGAATTGACACCACTTACTCGTGTCCTTTGGATTTGTGGTGTTGTTATTTGCTTACTGCTTCAGCAGGTTGTCCTGAATTTTCCTGCTTTGGCTTTGCCCCTTGTTCTGCAGTTTGGGGATGCCTTTCCCTGGCTTCGAATTTGTGGATCCAAATTCTCTCTTCTTCTACTTAAATTTTTGTTCGATCTTAGTGGCATATCGATATGTTGTGCCAAGCGAGGTAATGTCGAGGAAATCCATTTCATCCTAAATGTATATGTGCAAAAAACTGTGGTACTTGAGCACCAAGTGTTTCTCTGAATCTTTAATACCCAACTTTGTGTGTAGGGTGTGGAACAAATTTGTCAACTCATGCACATCTTGATCCCTTTGCTTCCGCAGTGTGGTCCATTGCATGTAATTTTCCTCATAGCTTTCCACGGGGTAATATTTTTCCTTGATTTCATCTTGGAATGAATTCAAAGTGGGCGTGACAGAAAAAAGAGAGGGTTCTTCCTCATCCATGTGTTCACAGTAGGTTTCCCACCAATCTTTGACATAGGGGGCGACTTTGAGGAGCGCAAAGGAAATATTTTCTCGATTAGAGAAATCATGGACTAAAAAATACCCTTCTAGCAAATATATCCATCCATCTACGGTGCCTATATCTATTTGGACCTCAAATATGGGAATGTCAAATTTTAATTGTACCTTGAAAGGAGTGGCACCTCCAGAATGGGTGCTGGATGAAGATGCACTGCCAATGGGTATCGTTGAAGAATCTGGGCAAAGTTATCCATCATTGCATTCCTTTGTTTCTCAAGGGCCTCTTTGAGAAATATTTTGATAGGATCTCTTGCTCCGTCATCTTTCTTTTCTTCCACCATAGGAGGTCGTCGGGGTTTGTGAGGCTGATCTTGTAAGGGTTCACCCAGATCGAGCCCTAACTCCTTATACCCCGACCTCGTTGGGGACATGCAAAAAGGTCGAGAAAGGGTAGACCACTTTGATAACACTAATCCAGACATATGTAGGAATGAAATAAAATATAGAAATAAACATAAATGTAGAGATGCAACATGAATAACATCTCATTTCATTAATATCAAATACTAAAAAATTCTTACAAATAGAATGGAACAAACTAGCTCGGGTGATGGTAGCTTATCTCCGAGAAGATATGCAGTGGCTACATGCCTTTCAACTCTGTTACAATGAGGCTCAAGGGAATTTTTATTATAAACAATAGGAGAAAACCCTAAAAAACAAAAACCTTAACCCGAGGAGATGTAACACCAAGAGTTTATGGGCCTTGTTGGGGTTAGTTGGGCAGCCAACTTCTTGGGGTCGTAACTTCATTTTATTATCTCTATTTGGTGCATATGCTATGTCGTTAGAAATATCTCTCCAAGGAATAATTTTTTTTTTGTGATTTGAAACAAATTTTTGAATTAATAATGCCCAAAAAACAACGTTTAGGGCCTTAAAAAAGCTCCGGAAGTTCAAGACCCAAAAAAATATTAAATCTAGTAAATAAGAAAACTGATGAAACTGACTAGGTGGAATCGGTGGGTGGCTACCAATATCGCTACCAATATCCACTTGGTTCAGTTATAGGCCATTTTTTCACATCTGTTCAGTCAACCTAAACAATGGATCAACAAAATCCTTTGATCCCTTGACGTCATCATAAGAAAAAATCCCTATGCATGACACTTTCATATCCCAGAGTTTATGCCTGAAAACACCTTGTTTCAATAATTTTAAGGAACAATGCTCCCTAGAATCCTATTGGAAAACATTCACCTACAATTTGCTCCAATTTGGCCCGCGTTTTTCGCTTGCAGGTTACTCCCCATTGCACCTACAATTGTTATAGAAATTCAGGAAAAACAGAGAAATTTCGGAAGCCTCTTTTTATAGAAGCTTCCAAAATTTGTTACAACCATTTACATCAGACAAAGCATTCAGATCCTATCCTATCTTACCATGGATTTTCCATCTGTTGATCCCATCCTCCCATTAAGAGTGGATCTAAAACCTTAGATTGGTAATTGGATAAGAACTCCCAACTTACCCCGTTACCTATATATTTGTGGCCATCCACAAGTTAGGGGTGGGATTTTGGAGATAGAATTATACCCTTATGCTGCTATTGTAGAGAGGTAACTTTCCATGCATTAGGGTGATCAGAGGTGCACTTTGTGACAAAGAAGGAACAAGTCATCCTGGAGGATCTCTTCTACAAGATTGACATCTATTTATGGTTGTAAATACTTCCGCTTATATTAATGAAAAGAGTTCTTTGTTTCCCTATATGTGATGTTATGATTTCATGTATTTCAATGCCATTTTGATCCATTGAATGAAGTATTTATATGATTCTACATAGATTTCGAAGATTGTTGGCTTGTGTTGTTTGATTGTGCAAGTCATAATTTTGGAAACAAGAGTTAGGATTGGAGAATTTAAGGCAAGAGAGGGGTGAAGCATAAAAATGATTACAAGTAGGCTTAGACCCATGATCCATTTAATTTAAGGAAAACAAAATCTACTTTGTCCTTTTGTTGTTCTAGACTCAACCACCTAGTCTAGGGATGACACTTCTGTCCACAATGGTAGATTATGTATAAAAAATTGGCAACGATATTGGGGAAATGTATATTCCTTTGGTTATTTATTTGTATTTATTGTCTATTACACCTATTATTTGGACCTTCACTATCATCTTCAGCTAAGAACAAATCTAGGAAGCCCTTTTACTGAGACTCAATTACAAAAAAATGTCGAAACTCCCTTATTATTCACCAACACTCCCTCTGGTATAGGGACAAAGCATTTCACCTCTACAGATCCCTCTCTGTGACTCAAGGAACTGGTGCCTCTTCTGCACCTACTTTGGCCCCTGTTCTTGCATAAATTTTCCTTTGTCTTGAATTTCTCTTTGATCAACCTGCTTCCAGCTTCCTTTCCTTGAGTCTTGAGTGTCTTGTGGTCCCTCTGAGGCCTCCACTTGGTTTTCATTTGTGTTTGATTGCCTTTAATAAGGATTTCTTAAGATTTCATTTTCTCTTATTATTAGCTTTCTTGCAAACTATTTTTTTTTTTGTCATTGGTTTCTTGGATGAAGTGTTGTTCTAGTCCTCATTCTGAAAATTTATTTGAATCAGTGATTAAAATTTGCATCTTAGTTTTCTTCATTTTCGAAAATTAAGAGACTTGAAAAGAAAAGTGTTTGCATTGGAATTTAGGGTTTTGGTCTGTGCAATGAAATTGGAACAATTGAATTGGAAAGGGATTGGATTTTTCACATTTGTTTCTTGCATATTGTTTGCTACACACTCTTTGTCTCTTCGATTCCTTAGATAGATTTTCATTGAATGAGAAAGATTCAATTTCCTCATGCTAGTTTTCATTTTAGGATATCTAGGTGGCATTCATGGTGAGCCCAAAAAATTAAAATTAATCAAAGATAAACAGTAAAATTTATTGAATTAACCTTAAGGATAATTTGTAACATTAACAAACGCACTTATAGGTCTAGGCTAGAGACGTGTTCCAGTGTCGTTCAACATAGGAGATGTTGTTGTTTATCAACATTACAATATGAGGGTGATATCCTGTTCCACGTATGTGAGTGTATAGGATCGTTCTCCATGTACCTTTGGTATACTGGATGACTCTCCACACACATAAAGTATATGGGAATGCTCTCATCGAATGATTAATCATTAGAAAAAACTACTACAAACTGAATTCCCACGTACCATCGAGTATATTTTGGGAGTCCCCTATAGGTTTCTATCCTCGCCATAGGTAACCAAGTCAACTGCCTTGTATAAAGTGATACCCCAAACACAATATTCAGGGAGATGTCATATGTTAGTCCTTGGTTCACCAAGGTGTATACTACAGTTCACGGTTGCTTGGTAATCCTTTATGCCTAGATCACCATATTTTTTATTTATTTTTTGTGCTAAGTTATAAAATTTATTAATTGAATGTGGAAGAACAAAATCCCCCACCTCTTCATTCACATAGAATGCAAAATAAGCCTCCTCTTCCACTAGAGGCTACTCTTGGTCATCATCAAAAGCATAAGAAGATGCAAACCACCAAATAAATAACTTAGGGAACTACTTCTGGTCCACCTCCTGATATTGATCCTCCAAAATAATCTGTCCCTTTGAGTTACGACCCTGAGATTACATCTAGTCTTGTCAGTGAATCTGACACGATCGAAACAAAAATTCCTGAAACCTTATTTCCCGAGGTTATTTACTCGACTTTCCTGAGTAAAAAAATTTGATTCCTGAGGTTCTTGAACCTGAGGAGTCTCTACCATCTTCAACTGTCACTTTAGGACCTTCCTCTTCTCTTCCTTTGTCTCATACATAACTTATATATCTTGGACCCTGTTGATCAACGATTGTCATTGATGTCAACCCAAGCAGCACCAGGGGCTAACCAAATATTGCATGGGAATTTTGACCTACCAAATTAATATATTCTAGGTAAATAAGGATTTTTATGGTTTCTACTTGTCGAGATGTTTTCGTTGATATATGGCATGCCATGTAATTCTTCACGATTTTAGAGATATTCATGTTTGAAGTTTTTTCCCCCAGTTAGTGGGCTAAAAGCCCATAGGGTTGTGGCATGGGTCATTGAAAAGTCATAATTAATATTTTTTAAGCTCCTAAAATCCCTCCCACGTTCACTTTTTGAAGCCCCTCTCAACCTAACCATTTATATAAATTTTGATCCTCATTTCCTCCTTATGCAAGGGATTTCGCTATCTGAAACAGGTCATTGTGGTATTTTCTCTATAAAAATTTTTCTACGAAGGTTCAGAAGATGCAAATTTATATGAGATGTAGCTGTAATCTTGAGGATGATTCTGTGAAAGTTTAAAATCAAAGTGCACAATATTTTAGGAGATATGATCCGTGGAAGTCAGTGTTTTTGTAGGCTCCTGAAATTCATCTCAAATAAGTGACCTTGGGAAAATCATCATAACTCTCTCTCTGAGTATCATATTGGAATTCCGTAAAAAGTGGAAGATATTTCACAGTATTTTGTTTTTTCTTTATCAATTTTAGAGCCAAATGAAGAAACAGTGACATGTGGCACGTCGTACAAGTTCGCTCTGTTGAAATAATCCATAATTAGGGAATTGTGAGAGATTGGGTATAAATCTCTCTTGAAGAATCCAAATTGGGTCAGACCTGTGGCATTGGAAAGAAGAATCAGAGGAATAATACAGTACCAAAAATCAGATATTGGGGATCTGAAATAACAGAGATACACCAGATTCAATATGAAGCTCCTAAAAGGCAAAGAAAAAGCTAGATCATGTGTTGTCAAGGGTTGCAAAGGACCAGAATTTCTACGGAAGTAAAGCAAAGAAAGGTGCAGCAAAGGGTAGCATGAAAAGAGCAGCAACCAAGGTACATAACAATAGCAAGAAGTTAATCACCTGAAGTCTTCAAGTGGACAGCACTGCATACAATCATTGTAAAGGTATCATTGTACTAAGTCACTGTAAATACATTAGTGTACAAATTGTACTAGTGTCTATCTGCCAAGAGTTGAAGAGGCAGTGTTGGGTGGTCTAGGATCATCATTAGGTGGTTGTGTCATAGTTGGGGTTATGTTCTAGTGTGTCTGCTTCTTCTACATCATTCTATATCATTGTAAAGTGGACCATTTTCCCTGGTACGTGAGTCCATTCTTCTTTTATTCTTTTACAGGGTGGTAGGTTGGTGTTAGGGTGAGTTGTATCTCATTGGGTGTTGGTTCATACGTTCAGTTGACTACTGAAGAATCTCGGGCGTTGGACGTCCATCTAGTGGGAGCTGGAGAAGAATTATTTTCTATATTCTAGGAAGTTGGAGCTTTATTTTCAATTGGAGTTGAATATTAAAGAATTATTAGAAAAGAATTAGGTGGTTTTTGTCTTGGAGTGGGTTTCCACCTTAAAAAATGTGTGCATTTGTGTTCCTCTTGTTTGCTGCTATCATTTCCAAACACTGATAATAATTGAAGATTAACTAATGCTCTAATTGAAAGGAATATTGATTCACCCCCCCTCTCAATATTTCCAACAATTGGTTTCAGAGCCTGGTTCCTTCAAAAGAAGCTTAACAGCTGGAAGGAGTTAATGGAGCATACCAAGAATGGTGTACCTCTGTTCAATGAAAATAATTACGCACTCTGGAAAGGAAGAATGGAGGTCTATCTCTTGGCGCAAGGTTATGAAGTATGGGACACTGTTCAAAATGGATTTACATCAACCATGGATGAACAAGGTAAGAAAAGTTTGGTAAATGATGCAAAAGAAAAGAATATTATTATCAGTGGACTTATTGAATATGCATATCATAAGGTGTTGGGTTGTAAAACCATAAAAAATGTATAGGACAATCTTGAGAATATATATGCAGGTGACTCAAATGTCAAAGAAGAAAAGCTTCAAATCTATAGAGAAAAATTTGAGCAACTCAGAATGAAAGAAGATTGCAACATTGCTACATACTTCCAATACGTTGATGAAATAACCAATACTCTAGAAGGATTAGGAGAGCCAATTGATGAGAAGAATATTATACGAAATATTCTTAGAATGTTACCCGGAAGATTCAACCCAAAGGTATCGGTCTTAGAATACAGTGCAAATATGGACAAACTTAGCAAAGAGGAATTACATGGAGTTCTCATAGCATATGAAATGAGACTTGATGAAGAAGAGGGTACTTCGCATCTAGAAACTGCGTTCGTTGCATATAAGAAAACCAATAAGGATAAACAACCTTCAATTGAAAAGACATGCACCTGCAAGTGTGAAGAAAAGGGAGATGATGAAGAAGGTCTTTCAGATGAAGAATATGCTTACTTCACAAGAAAATTAAAATTTGATAAGGGAAAATTCAAAGGTAAATTTCCATTGATATGTTTTGGTTGTGATGAGGTTGGGAATTTCGCAGAAAAATTTCCAAATAGAAGTGATGGCAACTCAAAAGGAAAGAAAGGCTTTAATAAATTCAACAAGCAAGGATCCAAAAGGAACTTTCTCTCTAAAGAAGATAGATCATCATCTGATGAAGACAATGGAAATGAAGAAGAAGCCAATGAGAGAGTATTGTTTATGGCCAAGCACAATAAACAAGATGTATCAAACAACGAAGAAGAAGGATTGACCATAGAAGAATTTTATAAGGAAGGAATCAAGCTTATAAAAGATCTCAAGGCGGAGAAGATTCGTTCCAATACTCTTTGAAGAACAAGTTCAAGGTCTCAAAATTGAAGTTGAAGAACACAAATGCATTGAAGAGTCACTTCAAAAGAAGTGGGAAGAAAGCAACCAAGAAAGGGAAGAATTAGAAGCCGAAGTAGTCTCACTGCGTGAGGAAGTGAAGAGAGGAAAAACTATCCAAAACTATGCCAACAACTCAAGGGCATTGGAATAACTCATCAACAATCAACAATCTTACAATGATAGAACTGGCATCGGTTACAAAGAAGAAGAAGCAGGACCTTCTACAACAAAATACAATGAACCTATGAGATTTGACATGCATGTAGACTTCATTGGACAAGATTCAAAAGAAAAACCTCGGAAGGCAATTCCTTAACGAAAATTTCCATCCAGGTACCAACATATTTTTTTACTGCTACTGTTATTCATGTGGAAAATTTGGTCATAAAGCTGTAGAATGTTGCACGTACCCTATGAAAGAATACAATTCCAGGATATTTGTCAAATATAAACCTCCCACGGCTCAGTGAAACACCATTAGATTTGAACATTTAAGAAATAATATTGAATATTAAAAATGTCGAAACTTTGGACACATAGCCAAAGACTGCAAACTTGAAAATCCTCCAAAAGAATCTTCGAAGCCACAGAATGAACGAACATGGAAGAAGAAGAAGACTGATAATTATGCTCTCACTTTCAAGGCTCAAAACAACAAATATGTGTGGTATGTTGATAGCGGTTTCTCAATGCATATGACTAGAGATAGAAATAAATTTGTATCTCTGAAAGAGAAGAAGCATGGAACCATGTCCTTTGGAAATGATGGATCTTCAAATGTTATAGGGTCAAGTACTATCACTCTCGAAAGTAAAGATGCTCTAGCCAAGAATGTTCTATTGGTTGAAAACATGAATCACAATTTTCTCAGTGTTGGAAAAATGTGTGATCAAGGACACACAATACTATTCAACTCCACAAAATGTGAAATCAGGAAAGGCATGTATGGTGAAATTGTGGCTACAACAAGTCGAGCTCCAAATGACATAGATGTTCTGGATTAAGCAACTAAAGCATGTCTAATAGCTAAAGAGGATGATATAATATTTGGTAGCAATGATGATCGACTAAGTAAGAAGTTTGCTACAAAGGTGCAAAGTGATTTCGAGATGTATTTACTTGGTGAGCTCACATACTTCTTAGGGCTTCAAATATCTCAGCAAGAGAAAGGAATATTTATATGTCAAGCCAAGTACATCAAGGAAATGTTCAAGAAATTTAAAATAGAAGATTGCAAACCCATCCTTACTCCAATGGTAACAGGTTGAAAATTGAGCATAGATGACTAATCTAAGGATGTGAATCAAAGGTTGTACATATCTATGATTGTTAGTCTTCTATATGTAATAGCCTCCCGACCAGATGTTATGAAAGTAGTTGGACAAGTAGAAAGATTCCAAGCAGCACCAAAAGAATCACATATTATTGTCATCAAAAGAATTCTTCGATATCTAAAGGGAACAACATAATATGGATTGTGGTATCCCAAGGGTAACAATCTCATTATTCATTCCTTTACAGATGCAGATTGGGCAGTTTGTGTTGATGATCATGATACTCATGAAGCATTGGAATATCTTCGCCAGAAGCTTGGGATTCTCCCAAGTTCTCATTAGATTTTCCTTATTCAGAATATAAAGGGGGAGTGGAGGTGTGTACAAGTCCGCAGGATGGTTGTGTTTCAGGGGGATTTACCCTTTGCCATTGATGTCAAAGGGGGAGAGAATGTTGTAGGAAGAGGTGTAATGATCGCAGGGAGAGTACTTGTGTTGCCATCAATGCCAAAGGGGGAGATTGTTGATCAGCAGTTGTCATTGATGTCAACCCAAGCAGCACCAGGGGCTAACCAAATATTTCATGGGAATTTTGACCTACCAAATTAATATATTCTAGGTCAATAAGGATTTTTATGATTTCTACTTGTTGAGATGTTTCCGTTGATATATGGCACGCCATGTAATTCTTCACGGTTTGAGAGATATTCATGTTTGAAGTTTGTTCCCCCAGTTAGTGGGCTAAAACCCCATAGGGTTGTGGCATGGGTCATTTAAAAGTCATAATTAATATTTTCTAGGCTCCTAAAATCCATCCCACGTTCCCTTGTTGAAGCTCCTCTCAACCTAAGAATTTATATAAATTGTGATCCTCATTTCCTCCTTATGCAAGGGATTTCATTATCTGAAACAGGTCATCGTGGAATTTTAGATCTAAATTTTTTTATATGAAGGTTCAGAAGCTAAAATTTTTATGAGGCGAATCTGAAATCCTGAGGAAGCTGCTGTGAAAATTTTAGATCAAGGTGCGCAATATTTTCGGATATATGATCTGTGGAATTCAATGTTTTTGCAAGCTCCTGAAATTCATCTCAAAGAAGTGACCTTGGGAAAATCGTCAAAACTCTCTCTTTGAGTATCAGATTGGAATTCTGTAAAAAGTGGCAGATATTGGATAGTCTATATTTTTTTCTCTATCAATTTCAGAGTCAAATGAAGAAACAGTGACACGTGGCATGCCGTACAAGTTTTCTCTGCTAAAAAAATCCATAATTAAGGCATTGTGAGAGATTGGGTATAACTCTCTCTTGAAGAATCCAAATTGGGTCAGACCTATGGCATTGGAAAGATGACTCAGAGGACTACTATAGTACCAAAAATCAGATATTGGGGATTTGAAATAACAGATATACACCAGATTCAATATCAAGCTTCTAGAAGGAAAATAAAAAGCTAGATCATGTGTTGTCAAGGGCTGCAAAGGACAAGACTTTCTAGGGAAGAAAAGCAAAGCAAGGTGCAATAGAGGGTAGCATGAAAAGAGTAGCAACCAAGGTACATAAAAAAAACAATAATTTCATCAAATGAAGTCTTCAAGTGGGCAGCACTGCATACAATCATTGTACCAAGTCATTGTAAATACATTAGTGTAAAAATTGTACTAGTGTCTATCTGCCAATAGTTGAAGAGGCAGTGTCAGGTGGTCTAGGATCATCATTAGGTGGTTGTGTCATAGTTGGGGTTATGTTCTAGTGTGTCTTCTTCTTCTACATCATTCTATATCATTGTAAAGTGGACCATTTTCCCTGGTACGAGAGTCCATTCTTCTTTTATTCTTTTACAGGGTGGTAGGGTGGTGCTAGGGTGAGTTGTAGCTCATTGGGTGTTGGGTCATCCGTTCAGTTGACTACTGAAGAATATTGGGCATTATAGCGTCCATCCAGTGGGAGCTGGAGAAGAATTATTTTCTAGATTCTAGGAAGTTGGAGCTTTATTTTCAATTGGAGTTGAATATTAAAGAATTATTAGAAAAGCATTAGGTGGTTTTGTCCTAGAGTGGGTTTCCACCTTAAAAATTGTGTGCATTTGTGTTCCACTTGTTTGTTACTATCATTGCCAAACATTGATAATAATTGAATATTAACTAATTCTCTAATTAAAAGGAATATTGATTCACCCTCCCTCTCAGTATTTCCAACAAACTCAACGGTGAACCTCTTCCATACGAACTTGTGAGTATTGAAGAGATATTGCAAGAAGAACATCATCCCTCTACTCCAGTTCATTGGGAGGGACTTCATCTTTATTAGACTGGTCCTCTTACTCCTCTTCAGATTCCGACACAAACTCCTTTTCATAATTATTTGGACTTACATGCGAATCTCTCACGAAAATACTCATTGGGATTGTTAACCATGACTGTATCTGACCCAACCTATCCACCCATCTCCACCACTATGGTCGAGAGTTCAAATGTTTCTCCCTCATCTGTGTTTGGAACAACACCAAAAACACATCTATATGGTGGCCCGTTCATCCCACCTGGTTATTAGTATCTATCTGGTACCTTTTCTGGTGCAGCTTCTAGTCCTTTGACCTCTCCCATGTCATATAATTTAAGAATTCCATATTGTACTTCTCTTATGAATTCCAAACAGTCTTCTCCTCCTCCACCTACACCTACAATTGAGCAACATGATGGCCCTTATATTAGTGGGGAATTTATGTCTTCAACAACCTAACCCTCCTTATGTTGGGTACCTCCATTTGGATCGTAGTTGCCTCCGTCATCCTAATCCAGGCGGATATTGGTGGAAACCCTCCTCTTTCGCTTGGACCCCCATAATTGTTTCTTTCAATTTTTCACTTTCATTAATTCTAGCAAAATTAACTATTTTTGGCAGTTTTTCGGGTCCAGAACTTTTAGAGTTGTTTTGAGGCCTTGACCAACATTTTTTTGGAAAATTATATCTGATTAATGCGAGTATTTTACTCAAAATTATTTGTTAGCGATTGTAGTCCTCAGCTAGTTATTTCTAACGAGGTATCATTTGTGTCCAACAGAGATGGTATGCGAAAGTTACGAGCCCGGGAAATTGATGTACCAATTTACCCCAACGGGGTCCATAGTTTGGTGTTTCATCTCCTAGGGTTAGGTTTTTGAATGTTTAGGGTTTTCCATTGTAGCAATAATAAATAGGCCTTCAAGCCTCATTGTAACATAGTTCAGAGGCATGCAACCACCATATTTTTTCTCAAAGATAAGCTACAAGCACCGTAGCTAGTTTATTTCCATTTTGTCAGTAAGCATATTTCAGTTATGTGATATTAATGAAATGAAGTATTATTTCTACTACATATATATGTTTATGTGTATTTATGTATTTTATAGCATTCCTGCATAAGTTCAGATCAGTGGTATTAGAGCAGTCTGTTCTTTCTCGATCCTTATTTGCATGTCCCCAACGAGGTCGGGGTATAAGGAGTTAGGGATTGATCTGGTTTAACCTTTGCAAGATCAACCTCGCAAACCCTGAAGGCTGCCCATGGGGGACGAAAAGAAAGATGTGGGAGTAGGATATCTTATCAAAATATTGCTCGAGGAGGCTCTCGAGAAAAAAAGGAACGTGATGATGGATAACTCTTCACAGATCCTTCAATGACTGCCCACCGGCAGCGCATCTGCATCCAATAACCACTCTGGAGGTGCAACTCCTTTTGAGGTACAAGTAAAATTTAACATTCCCATATTTAAGGGCCTAATAGATGAAGATGTCGTAGATAGATGGTTGAATCTATTAGAAGGATATTTCTCGGTTCATGACTTTTCCAATCGAGAAAAGATTAATTTTGCACTCCTCAAAGCCACCCCCCATTTCAAGGATTTGCGGGAAACTTACTGTGAGAAAAAGGACGAGAGGTGACCCTCTTTGTTTTTGGCCACACCCACTTGGTATTCTTTCCGAGACTCCATCAAGGAGAAATATTATCCCGTGGGGAGCTATGAGGACAATTACATACAATGGAATACATTGTGGCAGCAAAGGGATGAAGATGTGCACGAGCAGACGAATCTGTTCCATACCCTCCACAAAAAATTGGGTATCAAAGATTTGGAGAAAAATTTGGTGCTAAAGTACTGCAGTTGTCTGCATAGATAAATTCATGAGGAAATGGAGTTCCTTGACATCTCCTCGCTTGGTAAAAAATACCGGTATGCTGCCAACTTTGAGCAGAAGTTCAAATAGAAGAAGCGAGACTTTGGATCTTTGAATAAAAACCAAGGGAAAGGTGTCCCCAAACCGCAAAGAAAAGGGTAAAGCCAAAGAGGGGTAGCCCAAGTTAACTTACCAAAGTCACAAGTAAATAAAAACACCGTGAAGCCAAAGAAGGACACGGGAAAGTGGTGTGAGTTCCATAAGAGATCCACTCACAACACAAGTGAGTGTCGGGCCAAGAAGTCACTTGTGGTCGAGCTGAAGGCTCATGAATTGGATTCATGCTCCGAATTTGAATCAAAACCTGACAAGGAGAATGAAAAAGGGTGAAAAAGGGAAGCAGATTATCGATGCATAGCCCAACACAACCTTTTTCACAATGAATATCTATAAGGAGGAACCAAAAGGTATAGAGGAGGGGGAGCACCTCTTCCGTTCTTAGATGTGGGTAAAGGTTTCCTCGTTACAGTTCATTGTTGACAGCGGGAGCCAAAATAAGATAATTTCAGCAGAGGTCATGAAGCGGTTGGGCTTGCCAACCACAACAAACCCACAACCATACACCATCGAGTGGCTTCACCAAGGACGTGATCTCTGTATCAGGCAACAGTGTCGCCTTCTCTACAACATCAAACTTTTCACGGATGAGGTATTATGTGAAATTTCTAATCTTGATATTTGTGATGTATTATTTAGGCCAAATATACTTGTGGAAGAGACATGCAGTGTATGAGTCCCGATCACATGCCACCATCTCTTTGGTTACTATAAAACAATGTAGTAAGATCATTTCCAAAACTGGGGATTTTTTTTTTTTGATGATCCTCCCTTAGGGAAAGAATAATACTATGGCCATGACCTCTAGATAGGGATCCTTTGCACACAAAAAAAATGGAAAAGGTCGTGGAGGAGTATGGGGACATCTTCACCTCACCCACATGGGTGCCTCTGCAATGTCAGGTCAAGCACCCATCGATCTGACCCCAGGTGCACAGCTGCCCAATGGACCAATCTATCGACACTCTGTTATAGAGAATTATGAAATCAAGAGGTAGATTCAAGAGCTACTGTAGAAATATCACATCTGGATGACTTCATCGCCCTATGGGAGCCCGATCGTGTTGTTGCAGAAGAAGGATGGGACTTGGAGGCTCTATAAAGACTATTGGGTGCTGAAAAAGGTCACTGTCTGGAATAGGTACCCGATCCCATGGATGAATGACCTTCTAGAACAACTCAAGGGGGAAAAATATTTTAGCTATACTGACTTGAAGTTCGAGTATCATCAGGTACCAATAAAACCCTCTGATGTGTGGAAGACTACCTTCAAAACCAAGGAGGGCATTTTCGAATTGCTGGTCATGCCTTTTAGGTTGAATAATCCTCCCAAAAATTTCATGAGGCTGATGGATGACATCTTGTTGCCATTTTCAAACTCATTTGTAGTAGTGTACTTGGATGAAATCCTGCCCTTCAGCCATACTTAGGAAGATCACCTCCACCACATCCGACAGGTCTTCCAAAAACTGCGGTAACAGAGGGTGTGTGACAATTCAGAGAAGTGCACTTTTGGCATGACCCAAGTTCTGTATCTGGGATACATTATTGATGAGTGGGGTGCACTTGTGGATCCAAATAAGATCTAAGTCATTCAGGATTGGACAACCGCAACCAATCTAACAGAGCTTCATAGCTTTCCGGGTCTTGCTAATTTCTACCGTAGGTTCATGTTGGAATTCTCTCATATCACTTGGCCCTTAAGTTAAGTCACCAAGGGAGGAGTGAAAGAAAAATTATTTTGGTCTGAATCTCAACATAAGGCATTCATAGAGTTGAAACATCGACTTTTATTCGCTCTGTACAAAATTAGCCCAATTATGACAAAGATATGTATTAGATTGTGCAGGATTTCCAAATATGGAAGCATTACGTTTTGGGGAAGGAAACGGTCATCCACATAGACCACCGACCACTACAGTTCATACAGACATAAGGGAAGTTGAAAAATGATATCCAATAGAAGTGGTCCACATATCTGCAACAATTTTATTTGAACATCAAGTACAAGAAGGGAAACACCAATAATGTTGCAGACCGCCACAACTGACAACTGATTGTGGCGCTAACCACTATGCTCAACTCTTGTGGGCATGAGACTTCTTATTGACCACTTCTCTACAAGAGCGATCCAAAATTTTACCACACATATAAGACACTCTTGGAAGATAACCAATTCCAAAATTTCACCTCCAGGATGCATTGCTATGTCATATGGGATACCTTTGTGTTCCTTCAAGCGAGCATGCCAATATGATTTGGGAAGTGCACTACAGTCCGGTTGCTGGGAATTCGGGGTCGAGAAAACAATGAAAGTACTGCATAAGTATTTCTATTGGTCGAACCTTTGACAGGATGTTGGGAAGTACATCAGATCCTGCATTTCCTATGCCATTTCCAAATAGATCATCATGAAGCAAGGCCTCTATACTCTAATCCTGCCCCTAAGTTGACCTGGGGAATCCATCTTCATGGATTAAATGTTGGGCCTTCCATCTAATAAGAATGGAAATGAATATGTTTTCATGGTCATCGATGGATTCTCAAAGATGGCCATTATGGCGGCATGCAAGAAGAATATCCCAACAGAAGGAAATGCTAAAATATTCTTTGAATGAGTGTGGGTACACTTTGGGATCCCATATTCTATCATCTCAGATCGGGAAAAAAAATTATTAGTAAATTTTGGTATAGCCTCTGGTCAATGTTCGACACCAAGCTCACCAAGTCCATAAATTTTCGTCCCCAAATTGATGGCTAGACAGAGGTCGTCAACAAGATGATCGTACACATTCTATACATGTACAACTAAAATCATCCATGCAAATGGGATGAAAGCCTCCCCTATTTACAACACATTTATAAATGGTCTCCCCACAGCTCAACCAGCCACAACCCCTTTTAGGTGGTCTTGGGATTCCAACCACTATGTCTCATTGACGTAGCCATGCCATTTGCAGCTACTCAAGTTGATTCGACTCATGTCTAGTCTGAAGTTGACAAGGCCAAAAACTTCATTGAGTGCATTTAGCACATTCGCCAATGCTAAGTACAAGCAGCGACATGATTAGCATCGGGTGCCACAAAACTTCCAAGAGGGTGACAAAGTGTGGCTACATTTGCAGAAGGAGCGCCTCGTTGGACCCCACCGCAAGATTTTCCCGCTCTGATATGAGCCATAAACCATCACCAAGGCTATAGGGGACAATGCATTCAAGCTCAGTATTCAAAAATTCAATGGTATGCACCCAATGTTAAATGTGGACTGCCCTAGGCCCTACTTTCCACTTGCACTAGACACATTCAACATGGCAGAAAAAATCACACCAACAGAGTAAAACCCAGACTGCATGGAACAAGCCACAACTGATCAAATCATCGGCACAAATATCAAGAAGACCCACCAGCAGAGCATCCAGCTATATCAAGTTGTCAAAGCATGCCAACCCCTTCTCTAGAGCAAGTGGCTCACCAGGGACCAAGTTCAGCAGAAGTTTCCTCATCTCATGGAGGAACCAAACACAATGGGGACCATTGCTTCCTAAGGGGGGAGAAATTATCTAGGTGGATATTGGTGGCCACCCGCCTATTCCACTTGGACCACCACCATTGTTTCTTTCAGTTTTTCAGTTTCCTTAATTGTAGCGCAATTTACTATTTTTGGCAGTTTTGCGGGTCCTAAACTTCCGGAGTTGTTTTGAGGCCCTGAACGATGTTTTTTTGGAAAATAACCTCTGGTGAATGGGAGTAATTGAATTGAAATTCATTGTCAGCAGTTGTAGTCCTTAGATAAATCTTTCTAATGAGGTATCATGTGTGTCAAATGAAGATCATATGCCAAATTTACGACCTCGAGAAATTGATGTACCAATTTACCCCAACGGGGCCCATATATTGGTGTTTCAACTCCTAGGGTTAGGTTTTTGGATTTTTAGGGTTTTCCATTACTTCTTAATAATAAATTTCCCTTAAAACCTCATTATAACACAGTTCAAAGGCTTATAGCCACCACATCTCTTCTCAGAGATAAGATACTAACGCCTTAGCTAGTTTATTTCCATTTTTTCTGTAAGCATATTTTAGTTATGTGATATTAATGAAATGAAGTCTTATTTCTGTTGCATCTATGTGTTTATGTGTATTTCTATATTTTTTTGTGTTTTTACATAAGTCTGGATCACATCCCCTCCTCCTTTGGGAGGGGGGAACCTATTTTTGTATACCTCAAATTGGTAATCAACCTTATTATAGTCCTCATCTTGAAATGGCTTCCATTGTTTGGAAACCTACTTTTCCTGTTCATCCTAGTTCATTTTGGGACCGATTTTTGAATCCTCAACCTACACCATCTTTGTCTCAAATTCCTATCCATTCGTCTGTACCTCAAAAAGATCAATACATGTGAGACAACCTTTACAGGTTGTTGTTGCATCAAAACCTATTACATCGGTATATGGTACCTCCTAGGTTCCACTTACCCATCCTTTACAAGGTACCTTACAGTCTCAATCGCTTCGATTCCTCAAGTTTCAATAGGAATAAATATGTATAGTATGGCATAGTCCAAATTGAACCCACCTTATGTTGGGATGATGCAAAATACTGCAGTGCAATAGTATACACCCTATCACATCATTTATGAAGTGCCTTTTAAAGGAAAATACATCCAAATCCAACCATTCCAGCGTTTGTAGGGTTATCTTGGAGCTGGTCAAAAAGGTTACGCGTATGCTGCTTACAAAGTCATTATTTTGGTGCCCAGGTTCCTCCTTATCAGAACCCTCCTTATCTAGGAACACAAGTACCTATTTCTCAGGCAATTCCTTCTTATCTAGGCTATCACTCACTAGATTTAAACTAGTAGTTACCTTTTATGGCGACTCTTTAATTTCCATACTTAACTTGTCTTACTAATAATCCCATCGCTCATTCGCCTTGGTGGTCGACAATTCCCACCAAATTCCCCCCTAATATCCCAAAATTCAATAGGAATCCTAGAGAATACCCTTCAACCCATTTCATGACGTAACATCTATGGTGTTCTTCGAACTCCCTTAATGATGATTCCATACGATTACGTATTTTCCAGTGTACTATTACAGGTACCGCAACTAAATGGTACATTAAGTTACCTAGAGCTTCATTTCATGATTTCAGTTCCTTAGCTACCACCTTACTCACGCATTTCTATTTGCCCATCTGGTATGAAATTGGAATGAAACTTCTCACCAAATTTAAACAATATAAAGCCACTCACATTTCAAATCACATTCATGAGTGCCAGCATCATCGCCGGTTGGTTAAGAATTTTGATCCAGATCAATTGTTGGCGGAATGGTTCATCAAATCCCTATTTCCATCTATCACAGAGGTTGTAGCCAAAGGTGGAGTTGTGACCGAAGAGAAAGTAATTGCTCATGCTCAATATTTGGCCCTCATCTATATCAAATATGGTAGGATCTATGAAAATATACTATATTCTCCAAGACCTTTGAACACTGTTACTACCACTACTGGTAAAGAATATCATGTTGCTGATGGCATCATTGGTTCTTCTAGTTCACAGATAGTGAGAAAATCATCCGGTGATGCTCTCACTGTTTCTACCCAAAAATCTTCATCCAATCCTCCTGCGACCTCTTATTCTAAGATAAATGTCATTTCATCTGATAAAGGAAAATATCAACAACAACTAGGAAGTGAGAAGAAATGGGAAGGAAAAAATAAGATAGATTATTCACCACAGGATAAACAAAAAAATCAATCCTATGATGAGAAACGAAAGCCTTTCTACCCATGCTTGATTTGCAATGAGGAGCACTTTACTTGTGACTATGCTCACCACGTGGAAGTGAACATGTTTATGAAATTCCCCACTTCCCTCGCTATGTTGACTGACCCGTTTCCCAATCAATAGACCCATCTGGTTTCTTGGAACCCATATTACTCTAACTTGGTTTTAATTCTTTCTTCTGCGAAGCATAAATATGATGCTATGGTGCTTACTCGTAACAAGGACTATGGAAATGAGAATATCTCGAACGGTTAGGATACTGAACAACCTACCAATTCGACATCACCTCCATTTGATCCTCCTCCTCCTTCGAATCCTATGGAGTTAAATATTAAGTCTCCAAAGGGAGTTGCTCATAAGTATTTTTTCAACACTCATGCTAGGGCTGCTCAAAATTACAATGTAATTGAGGACTTGGCTCAATCCCTTTCAACTATGTCGACCCTCTAGGTGTTACAAAATTTCCCCACCTAAAAGAAGGCTTTTATTTCAACTATGGGATGGGTGGATACTTCAGATTCTAATCTTCTTGTTTTTAATCATGAGAAATATTCCCCTCGACTTCTAGCTCAATTTTCCTTTATGATCCAAGTTGTTGTCTGTAGTTAAAAAATTCATCATTCTATTGTGGACAAGGGAGCCTCAACCTATATCATGTCTATGTCTTACTGGAAGGAAATTAGTTCTCCTCAACTGATTCAGTTAACCACCACATTGAAACCTTTTGATGGAAGAACATATAAGCCATGTTTTATTTTTAATTCCTTACAAGTGGAATTATGGGGCAAGACTATATCTATAGAAGTATAAGTTATCAACGAACCTCTTGATTATAATCTTCTACTGGCTCACACACGGGTTTACGCCATGGCCGCAGTCGTTTCGACTTACTTCCATATGATCACCTTTCCTCACAAGGGTGGTATTGTGGCCATTGACCAACTCATCCTTTTCGCCTATGATTCCCATGTTACTGGAAGTGTCCCTCTTGTAGGGGAAGCCCTACACCCTTATCATCATGTTGGGGTTATACTGTTGAAGGACTCCCCGCTTATGGGGACCTTTTCACTTCCTCCTCCTCCTCTTACTAACAACTCATTGTCGGTTTCTTTTATCAACATGATATCATATTCTAATGTCTAGGATGATTCATGTATAATACCAGAAGAAACTGACATCAACAATTTTAGCGAATGAATTCCACTTAGCCCTATTGAACTTGATTATGAAACTATCTATTTGGCTTGTGCAAATCATACCTTTAACTCTATCAATTGGGTCGATCGATCACTGGATTATGGCACATATTCTAATCCATTATCATGTGTATTTTCCAGTGACGAGAGCATCATGCAGATCATGATGCCGGAATATGCGCAATGGGACGATCATCATGCTTGTTCCTCCCTTCCAGATTCCATTGAGGGTAATCTTAGTGATATTTATATTCCTGATTTCGACAGATTTTTTGAAAGTTATATTTCTATCCACGAAGTTGATTCTAAGAAGAATATTTAGAATATAGAAGAGATAATACCTCTTGAAATTTATTTCAAACCAGGTATTGTAAAAAATATACACATTGGTGTGTCTTGCTCTCCATCCAAGAATGAGACCTATAAAACCCCCTTTTTTTTAGGAATTTCATGATGTGTTTGCATGGACTTATGAGGATATTCTAGGTATTGAACCAAATATATTAGTGCAAGAAATTAAAACATATCATTATGCTAAACCTCTCCAGCAGCACCTCTGTCTAGTCCATGTAAAGAATGTTGTCGTGATTAAGAGTCAAGTTGAAAAAATTGTTCATGTTGGTTTCATCTATCCTGTTCCTCTCACTGATTAGGTGTCTAATTTCATCCCTATCATGAAGAAAAAGGGGACTATATTAGTATGCATCGATTATCGAGATGTGAATCATTCTTGTCCCAAGGAAAACCACGCGACCCTGTTCATCGACCATATTGTTGGTAACTGTGTTGATTGTGAAATATATTTTTTCATGGATGGTTTCTTAAGATATAATCAAATCAACATTCTCCCATCAGATCAACCTAAGACTGCATTTATTTTTCTGTTGGGTTCTTTTTCCTACCAAAAACTCCCATTTGGTATGAAGAATGTTGGGGTTACATTTCAACGGTCCATGGATTGCAATTTTCATGATATTAAACACATCATGCAAACATATTTGTCTTATATCCCTGCTCATTGTAAGCATCAAGGTGATCATCCGATGCATCTTAGGGCCATTTTACTACTTCGTGGATACTATAATATTCAATTGAATCCATACAAATGCTTGTTTTATGTTAGTTCTGGACAACTTATATGTTTTTTTTATTTCAAAAGAAGGAATTTGAATTGATCCTCTAAAAGTATAGGCAATTTTTTATTTTCCGGCCCCTTATTCACTTGTTCAACTTCAACGAGTTCAAGGAAAATATAACTTCCTATAATGGTTCATCCATAATTATGCTGAGTTGACTAAAGGATTTACTCACCTTATTAAGAAAGGTGTACCCTTCCATTGGGATAATGCATCTCAGAAAGCACTTGATGCCTTGAAAGATGTTTTGGCTCAGGAATATCTGTTGTACCCCCCTGCTTACCAATGCGACTGTTTCCTCTACCTCATTGCTGGCATTTCTACTATAGCAATGGTATTTTTCCAAGAGGACCATGTTGGGATAGAACACCCAATATATTACTTGATTCGAAATCTTAATGATGCCAATATTAGGTATACACATGTAGAAAAGTTGGCTTTGGCCACCTTTCAGGCCATCCAAAGGTTTGGCCATTATATCTTGCTCTAGAAAACTATGGTTGTTTCAAATTGAAAAACTATGACATATATTTTGTCCTGTCAATTACTGGAGAGAAAATACTCTAAATTGATCATCATCCGGCAAGAGTTTGACATGGAATCCATAAAATCCAAGTCAAATAAATCCTTAGTTTTTGCTCAACTTATGTGCGACCTTCCTTCTCTTGATTATGAATCGACATTTGAAGATTCTATCCCTGAAGAGTCATTTTTTTCTTATTTTGTAATCTAATCCACGGTATGGAGTCACTCTGATTTATCTTCAGACCCAGACTTTCCAATCTAATACCTCTTGCTCTGAGCAATGACGTATTCGATACCAAGCCAAATATTACTTTATCATTGGCTACACTCTTTATCAACGCGATATAGATATGGTTCTACGAAGGTGCCTCACACATATGGATGCTGAGAAAGTCCTTAATGAATTCCATTAGGATGCATGTGGCAATCATTTATCTAGATATGCTACTGCGCAAAATATCTTATGCGCTGGTTACTTCTGGCCCACTTTTTTTCGAGACTTTATTCTCATCGTCTAGAAGGTTCATGCATGCCAAATTTATGATCATAAGATTTGTGCTCCGCCTGCTCCATTGCATACCATTATCACTGTTGGACCATTTGCAAAATGAGGTATCGAATTTTTGACATGTAACCCTCACTCTGCTGGGGGGCATGGTTATATTATTGTTTTGATAGATTATTTTATCAAATGGGCCTAATATATTCCCACGTATAACAAAACTGGTGAAATGGCTGCATATATATTTTTCAATCACGTCATTGCATGATTTGGTGTTCCACAATCCATAGTTATGCATCATGGAAAACATTTCTAGAATCATATGATGACCGAACTAAATTTTAAGTTGAGTCTTTCCCAGGGAAATTCCACTCCCTACTATCCTCAGGAAAATGGATAGGTCGAAGCTATTAACAAATTTCTTAAAACTATGCTTCAACGTATCATAGCGGTCCACCAATCAGATTGGCATTTGGTTATCTATGCTTCCTTGTGGGAATACTAAACCTTAGTGAGGACTGATACCGCATTTACACCCTTTTAGTTGGTTTATGGTATGGAAGTGATCCTACCAATGGAATGTGAGATTCCATATCTCAAAATAGCCATCAAAATTCTTCCTGCCACTTATGTAGAAGAGAAACATATTTTACATCTGACTCGTTTGGATGAGACTCGGAGGGATGGTGCTATAGCTAATGAAGCTCATAAAACATGTATCAAGGCACAATATGACAAAAGTTTCAAGCCTCGTACATTCTTAGAAGGAGATCTTGTTCTTTTATATGACCAATAGGCTGAAAATTTAGGTTCAAGAAAGTTCCAACCAATGTGGTTAGGCTCATATATTTTCAAGTGTGTCCTTGCAAAAGGAGCCTACGAGTTAGTTTATTTTGATGGAGTCCCTTTGGCGCAACCTAGGAATATGATTTACCTCAAAAAATACTATGCTTGATCTCATGCATAGTACACTATGTACATATTATTTATAGGTGTGTTGAATGTATATCTTCAGAGTTTCCCATGGTTTCTGTTGACCTTTTTAAGTTTGGTTTGTAGAAGTAACACTGTTACCGATGAAATAGGTAACTTGACCTCAAAACGGGAACTCTAGCCCAAAAAGACTCAAAAAACATGAAAAACACCCCCAAAACAAAAAAAGTGTATTCCAGAACGCACTTGGTTTTAAAAAAAAATCAAATTTCAACATTTTATGAAATTATGCTAAAAACAAAACTGTTTCTTGAAAAAAGGATTGAAAAAACACCCTCAAAACAAAACCAGTTGATGTTGGAATAACAAAAAAAAAAAAATGTGTCATATTTTTGACATTTTTAAAAATAGAAATAACATTTTTTTAATTTTTAAAATTCAAACATTAAAAAAAACCTAAAATTTAAGAAAAAAATAAATTTAAAAAATAAAAACATTTTAAAACCTAAAATTTAAAAATATATAGGAATTAAAAAAAAAAAAAAAAAAATTTAATTAAAACATAAAAAAAACCCTAAAATTTAAGAAAAAATAAAAATAAAAATTAAAGATTAAAATTTCAAAATATATAGAAATAAAAAAAATAAAAATAAAAACAAAATAAAAATATTAAATTAAAAAAAAAAAGAGTTAAAAAAAGAAAGAAATTATAAAAAATGAAATATAGAAATTAAATTTAAAAAAGAAAAAGAAAATGTTTATTAAATTAAAAAAAGAAAAGAAAAAGAGAATTAAATTTAAAGAAATATATTAAATTTTAGTAGATTAAAAGATATATATATATTAAAAGTAAAAAAATTAAAAATTAATTAAAAATAAAAAATGAAAAACAAAATACAATAAAAATATTAAATTTAAAAATATATATATTAAAAAAAAATAGATTTAAAAAAATAAATTAAATTTAAATTATAAAATAATATATATATAAACTTAAATTAAAAATATATATATTAGATTTTATTAAATTTAAAAAAAAAATGTTAATATTAAAATAACAAATTAAATTAAAAAAAAAATATATTAAATTTTAATCAATAAATGAATAAACAAATAAATTTTGAAATAAAAAATAAATTTTAAATATAAAGAAAAAAAACATTGTTAAAATAAAAAGTTAAAAAACTTTAAAAATCAATTAAAAATAAAAAATTGAAAAAAATAAATTAAATTAAATAAATTAAATAAAAAACAATTTAATTTAAAAATACTAATTTTCATTTAAAAAAAAAAAAAATCTAATTTTAAATACACAATTTTAATTGAAATAAAAAAAATATAAAATTTTTATGTAATAATAATAATAATAATAATAAATAAATAAAATACAGAATTTATTAAATTTTTAAAAATTAAATGAAAAAACTAAACATAAAATTTAATAATAAAAAAAATTAAAAAATTAAAAAAAATACAAAAATTAATAAAAATTATTAAAAAAATTTAGAAAAAAAAAATGAATAAAATAAAAAAATAAAATAAAATAAAAAAACAAAAAATATTAAAACAACTTAAATTTCAAATATAAAAATTAAATTAAAAAAATAATAATAGTTTTAAATTTTTTAAATTAAAAAAAAAATAACAAAAAATCAAATTAAAAAAAATTATTAAAAATAATAATAATAAAAAAAAGAAAAGAATTTTTTGATCGTGGTGGCGCCGCCAATCGGCCTCCCACCCAAGTGGCGATGGAGTGCAATTCTGAGAATCGGCCTCCCACCGCGGGAGTGCAATTCTCGGAATCGACCTCCCACGGTTGGAGGCCGATTCCCGGAATCAGCCTCCCACGGCGAGAGGGCAATTGGCAGCGCCACCACGATCAATTTTTTTTTCTTTTTTTTTTTAATTTTTAATAATTTTTTTTTTTAAATATTTTAATATTTTTTATTTCTTAACATATTTATTTTATTTTATTTTGTTTTTAATTTTATATATATATATATATATATATATATTTTTTTTTTTAAATTTGGTTTTTCTTTTTTCTTTTTTCTTTTTTTAGTTTTTTTATTTTTTTGTTTCAATTTAATTTTTAATTTTTAATTTTTTTTTTTTAAATTTTGTTTTTAAATTTAATATTTTAGATTAATTATTTTTTAAAATTTAAAATTTATTTATTAAATTTATTAAATTTTAATTTTTTTTTTTTTTTAAAATCTTTTAGTTTATTTAGTTTTTCATTTTAAAATTGTTTCATTTTTTTTGTTTTTTAATGATAGTTTTTTTTATTTTAATTTTCTTTTTCAATTTTCAATTTTGTTTTTTTTTTAATTTGCTTTTTTTGTTAATTTTAAAATTTGTATTTTTTTTTCTTCTTCTTATTATTATTTTGATTTAAATTTTTAAATTTAATTTTTTCTTTTTTGTATTTTATTTTTTTTTATCTAAATTTTAATTTTGTAATTTAAATTATTTTTAAATTTTCTATTTTAAATTTTTTTTTTTAATTATATGGTTTTTTTTAATAACTTAGAAAAAAATGTTTTTGATGTTTTTTTTTAAATTTTTTTGGTTAATTTTTGTTTTTTTTCTTTAAATTATGTGTTTTTTTTCAAATTTTGTCATTTCTTTTGATATAATTTTCAAATATTTTTGTTTTTTTAATTTATTTTTGTTTAAATTTTTTTATTTTTACGAGTTAATTTTGTTTTTTTTTACATTTTTATTGGTTTTTTTATTATTTATATATATATATATATTTTATCTAAGTTTTGTGTTTTATTACCAACATAAAAATCACCACTCTAAAAAGAAAAGGTTGATGTTGCATCAATACGTTTCAAAATTAGCATGAAAATCACCGCTCTAAAAAAAAAAGTTGATGCTGCATCAATACGTTTCAAAATTAGCATGAAAATCACTAACATTTTAAAAAAAATATTCATACTTCATAAATAAAAATATTAGAGTGTCAAAAATGTGCACAAAAAAAAAGGGGTGATTCTGCATCACCACTTTTCAAAATCGGGTGCTTTTTATGCTACCAAAACAAAGTAGGTAACAGTGCGGTTACCTATTTCATCGGTAACAGTGTTAAGTCGGCATCCCTTGAACCATACATCAGTTATGATGATGGTGCTAGTCATAGTACATGAAATCTATCCTCCGCGGTGTGGGATATCTTTGTCCAAATGGCGAGTTAGTGAGTTGGAAAGGGATTTGTATTGGTCGCTTTACCAACAACATCGCTGAGTATAGCATAGTGGTTGAGCTATTGTCTAATTCTATCACACATGGTATCCACCATTTAGTCATCAGACTTGACTCACAGCGTGTGGTACTGCAATTTTCCAATCTATATTCAGTCTGAAGTCCCACCATTTTATACGTGATTCTAAGGTTCGCCTTCTAGAAATACATTTCGATTTCATTTGATACAAACATATTTCTAGAAATCTAAATACAATTTCGGATGCACTCACTAATCATGTTTTAGATAAACATTTGCAATGAATTTAAATTAATTTTCAATACACATCACACCAACTAAAAACAACAATAGAAACATAGAAACACTGAAGATATATATATAAAGTTTTGGTTTTACAAAATTTGTGTCTGAGACACAAATGGCCACACGACCTACATAAAAAAATATATGCAGACATGACTATGAATCTCAATAGAATAATATTTCTCACGATAATGTTCTATTTCATGAGCCATATTGCGTATTAGCTGACCGATATGGCTAGCACTCCGATAGTATATTGCTGGAGGCGCATAGGGATCTGAGTGACCACAGTCTCATCAATTCTGAGTGTTAGCCCCTCTAAGTGGTGCTCCACCTATGCAAGGGTATTTTCTACATTAAGATCCTACAGTGCATCCCATCCTACTATGACTACCTGTGCTAGTACTATAGCCTCATGTGGCTTTCATGCGCGACGAATATGAAGCCCCTATAGGTCGAATAGGTCCAACATTTGCATGAAACAAATCAATGGTTTAGTCTCAGAAACATCAAAAACACAAAAAATTGTAAAACTTCTTAAAAAATTTAAAAAATGGTTTAAATGTCTTACCCATAACACCCCATTTATCTCCCTTAGGAAGTATGATCTCCGGGTCATCACAGAAATCTGCTCCTCTGTATGGAAAATCCTCAATCATGATCAACTGTCTATGTAGCCATCTGAAGAAGGATGGTATGAAATTGACCACTGATGGACCTGCACATCGTGCCATAAGGTATATCCACCTCCTCATCCATGGAACCCTCATATCGATAGGCTCGAGTGTAATATGTTGAGGCTATAACAATTAAACATGCTCCAGGGAAAAAT
Source organism: Pinus albicaulis (assembly GCA_034641835.2). Lineage (NCBI taxonomy): Eukaryota > Viridiplantae > Streptophyta > Pinopsida > Pinales > Pinaceae > Pinus > Pinus albicaulis. Next base: position 301,874,247 of record CM076581.1, read on the forward strand.
AAATCAAAATTGAACCATATCCAAAGTTTTTCAGTTTTCCTTCTTTTTCTTTGGTTAGTTGTTCCTTCATTTTGACCAATACCCCCTGATTCTAGTTGAATACTGTTAGCTCTAGACACTCTAGACTGTACTGTATGTATGACCTACTTTCTACATGAAGTGTCAAGCTGCCAACCAATATAGCAATAATGAAAAGGATTGTTCTCAGAGGAAAACATGTCACATCTCTAATGATAATATTCCCATCTCTATTCGAATGTGCTTGAGGTATACAATGAATGGAAATGTAATCCTTTACTGACTCTCCTCCACTTATCGCTCCTAGGAGAGAGATGGGGGCGCCGCTCATGGACAAACCTGTCAGAAAGTATATATATACCACTTTGATCTCAAGTAGATTTTCCCCTAACCTGAATTCCTGTACCTTTACATCCCATGAATGAACTAGGAACTTGATTAATTCCATCTATTGCTTCATGTTAGGCAACCAGAATAATTTCAACAAACCATATTTTTCAAGTGCCTGAATGGTTGAATGATTGTTTGCTGCATTCAATTCATGTTCTTGATGTTCTCTTTATCTCCACACAAAGGCCATTTTGTGTTGATAAGCACCTGAAACATCAATAACACACTCATTAGGACACCTTTCATGCAAAAATCCAAACAAATTTTGAGAAAAATTGGCAATTTTAGTTGAATAATTGTGCCCAACGCTGCCTTAGAAGGTAAGACACAATGTTTCACCCCTGTCTATAGTGAAATTTTTCCAACACTAGTATACAATGATGAAATTAGTGACTAGGTGACTAAAAACTTTAGTCACCGCAATTATTTCAAGTGAATTACTACTAAATTTGAGCAATTTTAAGTGACCGAACTAAAAATGACTAACTTAAATGACTAATTTAGTCTAGGGATAAAATATACGACTAGAAAATAAGTGACCAAACTAAAAGAGACTAACTGAAATGACTAATTTAGTCCATGACTAAAACAAATGACTAGATATTAAGTGACAAAATTATCAATGATTAAAGTAAATGACTAATATAGTCCAAGAATAGAATATGACCAAATAATAAGTACAACAAGTATATTAATTAATCATTTATGTTAGTAATTTTTAATTGTGTCACTCCGAAAAGGTAAATTGCAATTTTTATACAGAAGTACTATTTCATTTCACTACAAGGGCCTCTAAATCCATCTGCAGTGTTAAAATTTAGAGACAAAGGGGTCTTTTAATCCATCTACAATGTTAAAATTCTGAATACCCTTTTGTATATAAATTTTAACACTATAGATGGATTCAAATATTCTCAACATCAGTTTGACCTTCCTTCATCGTTGAAGAAAGGCTCTCTTTCACCAGTTCGTCCAAGGAGGGCGAGGCCAATGACACTTGAGATAAAGGACAAGAAAAAAAAACCAGAGAAAGTTGTAACTTCTAAAACTTTTGAAAGCCATAAAAAAAGTCATAACACATTGCATGTATTTCTTTAATCTCTATAAGGATGAAAGGGAAACCAAACTCACAGTTAGAGATCCCCAATAAGAGTTTTAAATCCCCTCACAAATAGCCTTGAGCCTGGACTAGCTAAAACTATAGGAGTCAAACAATGCCCAATTGGAGTTGGGGTTAGGGCCTCTAAATCGCTAGATGACTGCCTTATCAAATTATTAACTTTTATTTCTAAAGACTTGGTAGGCCCAAAAACCGAGGCATGGTGATCTTTTGATCTAATTTTCAAATGTGAATGGATAAAATCTTTGTGACTATCCCAAATTTGTTGAAACCCCCCTCCTCCAATGCATAATCCACCAACTCCTCTTACTTCATGTGGGTTCGATAGTGAGAAACATGAATTTAGGGTCGAGGAAATGAATTTTAGGGTTGCATACATGCATTTTTTACCCCCTACTCACCCCACTAGGGATTTTTGGTACATTTCATCAGTCTTCTTAATGGCGATGTAAAATACCAACAATAGAGAAAGTAGGACTATGTTATTCTTCTTGACTCTACCATTACTTTTCATCTTCCTTTCTTTCCCAAACTCCTTCTAAATCACAACTCCTTATTCACTAGAGTGTTTTTCCCCAGAAACACCATCACCATTTGTGACATTAGTTCAACCTTCTTTCGTCGTGGGGGCTAGGCTCTCCTTTAGTAGTTAGAAAAAGGAGGGTGAGGCTGATGGAACCTGAGATGAAGGGTAAGTAAGAAAAAAAAACTAGAGAGGCTTCTGAGATCGAAGAACCCCCACTATGTTCATTTTTTTTTGAAAAACCTAAGGAAGTTGTAACACATTGTATGTATTCCTCCTATCTTTGGGACGACAGAGAAACTAAACTCAAAGCTAGAGAACCTAAAGAAGAGTTCCCCAGCCCTTGAAAAATATCCTCGGGCTAGTTTGGACTATTTGAAAGTAGAGGATCCAAAAAATGTTTTTTTAGAGTAGGGGTTAGGGCCTCCAAAAAGCTAGATCGCCGCCTATTGGATTCTTAAATTTTCTTTGTAAAGACCTAGTAGGCCTAGAAACCATTGTATTGTGACCTTCTAAGTTGGCTTCCAAATGCAAATGGATAAAATCCTTTGGACTAGCCCACATTTTTTGAACCCCCCCCCCAGTTCATAATCCACTAAATTCTCCGCCTCCACGTGGGTCTAATTGCAAGCAACCAACATCTCATATGAAAAGAATATTTGATGAGTATTTGTGTGTCTTCAAAGTTTTTTATCATCGTGACCATCTCAGTACTTAAAAATATATATATCTCATGGATAAAAAAATCATGGTTACCATTTAATCTTATTTTTCATTTTGACAAGGATATCAAATCCTAACATTGTCCACATACCATTCACTCTTCGTCAAAACTATGCCTTACTCTAGTTTGAAGCTCCACAACCCTTGATTTTCCTGTAATTTTTCTGTGGGCCTCTAAGGTTTCTCTAGTGTTGAATTCATATCTTATGATAGAGACGCTGTAAATTCCTCTTTAAAATTTTAACTCTGTCAAAATAAAATAATTAAAAAAAAAAAATTAGAAACATAAAATTAATAGTTAAATTAATTATAATTAATAATTTAACCAATCTAGATCATCTTAACTCTAAATATAGCAAGAGACAAGAGGGAGGAATCAAATATCTTGTGGTGAAAACCTCTTTTAAATTGAAAAGGGATTTGATTCTTCAGGGCACTTGGTATATCCGAAGTTAAGATGGATCTAGACTCATCATATATAATGAAAAAAAAAGAAATAGAAAACAAAGTAGCTTGCAAACTCAACATGGTTTCCACCATTCTTTTGAAAAATATTAAAATATTTATAATATTGGAATAAATTAAAAAATAATTTATTTATTATATTCAAATAATTTTTTTATATTCTTATATTTTTTTTTGACCCTTGAACGCACTCCATTTAAATTTAAAGAGGGTATATGGAGGATTGGCGGGAAAACCAATCAAAAATAACATTATGTTCCCAATGCAGTAGGGTTGGCGGGAAAAAAAAAACATTCCATTCCTAACACAGTAGGGTAGAGCTATAGACATGCAGCATTAACACCCTCTCATCGATACAAATATTGCATTGAAGATTTCAAATCAAGTAAATACAACGAAGTAATTATTGATTTTCAAGCTGAAGAATGCAACCCCTCCTCCACATAGACGGAGGCCTCTGATATGGTAAGAGTTTAAATAATTATTTCCTATATAATGTAGCTTCCATGGATGATTTGACATAGTAGTTGTGAATCCACTGTTTACTTTATATTTTTGTTGGGGGTGGATGAACAAGAGAGTGATGTGATTAATGAAAATATCATGAAATTAGACATGGAGCTCTGCATATACAAAGAGTAGCTCAAGAAGAACTGACCCAGTCCTCATATCGCTCTCAAAGTTATATGTGTCCTCAAGAAAAAAAAAATGTATGTATATAATTTTATTGAGACGTTCCATTAGGGTGGGGTAGACCACAATGAGAATGGGACTGTGGTGGATGGGCTAATACTCCAACAACCTCAGCAGTGAACCAATTCCATATTCACATTAGAACTATAGTAGATGGGTTTGATCCCATTGGAAAATAACGCATAAACTTAGAAACTAGGTGGTTGTCCGAGGCCTCTATTACTTAATGAGGACAAATCATTGGTGAGTTGCACTCAAAATCATACCTTTTTAAGAAATTCTAGTAGGGGGGACAAACCAGAGTGAGAATAGAGCATAGTGGATGGGTTACTACTCCAACAACCTAACTAGTAAGCCAACACCCCATTTACATTTCTTTTCTCATGTCACATTAAGTCTTGACCTCTTTGGGCAGCTCCTCACAAATATGTTTTCCAGTAGGAGAAGCCTTGTCGTCCATAAAATGTTCATAAAATTTTCTAAATGAAATTATTAAAAATGATACAAATAATGTCCCATATAAATCTATAACTATGGATTACATCAAAAATACATACATCTAATAGGTTTAAAATGACACTGACAAATGGGGCAGAACAATTTTCCTATCTACTTGATTATTCTACCACACTATGCTACAAAAATAAGGAATGGAAAACCATGTAGGGATGACATGGAAATATCAAGGAAAACCATTGAAATCTAGGCATGATGTACTAGCCCTTTCAAACCATCTAAAGTGGTCTCCATGATTCCTTTATCACACGGGCTATAGAATAGGGTAACATCCATCAAGTAGGGTCAAGGCGAGCATAGGGGCATCTTGGGTCCATCTAGGCACACCATTCAAGCCAATGCCTTGGATTCTTGGTTCAGTGTTTCAACATCTGGAGGTTTAATGGGGGCATTTGGTCCAACACCTTCTCTTCACTATGTTGTTCTATATAATAAAAAATATGGTGTTCATGTTTGGTCATATTCCAAGTAGCTCTAGAATCAATAGTCCATTCTTTCTAAGCAGAAGAGGATGAAAATGCAAAGTGTATTATGAGGAGATGAAATGTTCTTATCAAAAAGGTCTTTAGCGCTTCCTATATATCTTTCAAGCTCTTCAAATTTTTAAATTTGAATAAGGAAAGACTTGAAGGGGTGGTCTTGGATTTGAGAAGGGTTGATATATCCATATTCATCCATGTTTAGTAAGATAACTTGATGTTGAAAGAGATAAGAAATTTTTTTTCTCAAGGGTAGTTGTAGGATCCTTGACAAATAAAATGATATTGTAGACCATAAGAAAAAAATATTTCAATGTTGGAGAGATAATTCAAATAAATGCTTAGAAGTTCTGGATCTGTTTTAACATTTTCCTTTTCCTCCTACTTGGATAGTGTCAGCCTTTAGGTTCTTAAACCTTGCAACATACTCCTCAATTTTGTTGAAGTCACCCATCTTGAGATTGGAGAGTTTAGCGTTAGGTTGGATGACTTGAGTAGTATTCACCATTTCAAAGAGTGTTTTAAAGGTATCCCAAAGTTCCTTTGCACTTTTGTTATCCTTGAAATTATGAATGAGATATACTCGAGATGAATAGTGGTAAACCCAAGAGCTTTTTCCTTCAAAAATATGAGGCCATAACTATCATCACCTTTACCAGGAAGTAGTTTTTCCAGGTACATAAATAGATATTTTATTGTAATTGGGGTAGTGATTTTATCCACCCGAGAGTGATAGTTGATCCCATCCAAATGGAAAAGAAATCACTTTGAATCCATAGGCACAAATATAGTAGGTTGAAGTTGAACTCTCCTAATGAAATGAAGACTTCAGAAATTCACCTTAATAAATCATAATGATACAAAACCCTAGATAATCCTAGGAATGTGCATGCTACCCATGAATAAGGGTTAAATGTTCCATAGAACACCCTAAAAAAAGAAATAGTTGTAGAATCCCTATGGATACCCTTTTCACCATCCAAGATATCACTAGCCAATATTTTTCATATTAGCCAAAATAATTGATAGAAGAAGGTTCACAACTTTCTTTGATACTGTGATTTACAAAGGGTCAAAAAAATAATTGATGGAACTAATTCTTGTCCAAGTTCTAAAATAGTCTCTTCACAAGTGGGCTAGAGAAATCTAGGTCTAGTTCACTGGAGAGCGTAAAAGCTAAGTAGAAGTGTGTTGAAAGTAAAATCACACAAATGTAACCAAGAAAATATGTTAGTCACAAGAGAAAAACACCAAATATAAGTGTCCTTAGGCTTACACATTTTGTATAATAGATGTTGATCACAAGAATATATTCTATAAATGAGAGTATGCATTTACACACAAATTAACTGAGTGGTATTCCTCAAGGGTTATGGGCCCATATAAAAGGAGCAGACACACCAAGTAAGCTATTGTGCCTACATGTTAAGTTTGGCTAGGTCGACCTTGATAAAAACCATTACATATGATAAATGGAATAAAAATTAAAATACGACCTTAGTTATAATTACATACACACAATGATGCATATGAATGTGTTGTGGCCACTTTTGCAGGTTACACCAATAGTTCCAATACTAATAGCTTATCGCATTGAGCTTTCGCTGCCTCATTTATCATATTTTTAATTTCGTTTAATTATTAGTTGATGTTCAATTGCTCAAATATGCTAATTAATATTTGTTATCACATTTTCAAGGGACATCCAAACGTACAAGTTGTATGGTACTTTTCACATAGTTTAATTCAATCAATGTAACATGCTTGATAATGTCCAACTTTAAGTATTTTGACTTATAATAATGTATCAACTAGTTAGATCATGAGAACCCTCTTGAATTTTCCCTTCTACTAGTTGTAGATAGAAATCTTTCACTTGAGGTCAATCAAGTCATAATGCTTGCTGAGAGTGAAAAATAGGGCCTAAATTTTGCCTCCCCACAAGTTATATGTCATTTTGCATGAGTTAATGGAAGATCATTACAGTGGAGGAGAAAAACTGAGGAATTATATCTTTCAATATCTTTTTGGTCATTTGAAATAACAATTTCTCATGTGTAATGTCAGAAAAATTCAAATTTGTTGATCATATTATCATTCTGAAATTCTTGTCATTTAGAACTACCTTGAAAGTGTGTTTTAGATGAGTGGTTATTATTTTAAGTATTAAGCTACATGTAAGGGTGTAGTTGAAATATTTTTCCTTCTCTTTTTTCTAATACTGCAAATTTCAACATTCTTTGTATTGAATGTTGAGGAAAAATTAGTATTTTAATATTATCCTATAATAATGATATGATACTAGATGACTACTCATGTCAAACAATGTATTGATCATACGAATGAAAAACTTGAAGAAGAAGAAACCACTAATGTAGGAATTTTTGAGCTTGTCAATGGGGCACAAGTACTTATACAACAAACTTTTCTTTGTGCTTTAGGTCGCGAGAGTTCCCCAACTTATACCTTGAATGGGATATGTTGCTATCTATCTGTCTGACTCAAGTGTAGACTTGAATATCTGTCTTCACAACAAAGTAGAGTCATTTTAAGGAAGTTGGTAATATTTTGCATAATCACAATTAAAGGAATTTGTTCATTTTTAAGTGACATTCACAGTCAAACATTCAAAGGTTACAAGCCTATATGGTTTTGAACCAATTTTGTTTTTCATTTAACAGCCTGATCAACTGAATTTAATACGGGGAAAGCCTTGACAACCTCCACTCGGAAGTCATGATGCACAAATAGTATGAATAATTCCATTGAGAATTTTAGTAATGTCTAATGGTTAGAGAACTACAAGCATGGAAATAATGTTCAAGGTTTCTTTCTAAAGCATTTGTATGAGAGATTCTGCATTCTCATGTCATTTTTTTTCTATTTGCACAATAATTAGTAGGTATAGATGTAGTTTGGCATTCAATGATATTAACATTTATCTGGAAATGAAGTGTTAACATTTTGATCATATGAAATTATTTGTGAAGAGTCAATGTTTTAATTTCAATTGTTTTCAAATGGGTCACCATGTCTCCATGGAGAATTTTTGGATTAATCAAATTTTTTGTTACGATATTTGAATGGATTAATCTATACAACATACTTGTCTTAGGGCATGTTTCTATTATATTGAATTTGTAGTAAATTATAAAGTTACTTGCCTTATCTACGTCCGGGAAACTATTTCCAATGATTGTATGTATTATAGATAGGCCTGGAAGTATGAGTTCTGAAGGTTAGTTGAAGTGGAAGTTGTGTGTTGGTGTGCTTTCTAGATGTCCCAGGGAATGTTATCTATCTAGGATATCATCATTCAACGTTTATAATCCTTTCTTCCATTCAACCATATGATTGTAGGCTTGAGAAGAAGAATGTCTACAATTGAAGTTCAATCTTGTGCTTTCATTATGGCCATTGTTTTCTTCAATCTGATTTGATTTGGAGTATTTGTGTGTATTATCTATCAGATCTATTTAGTTATGGAAAGAAGATGCATTATGCATATATCATTTCTATCTCTTTCTGGTCTAGTTTTTCACACAATGTGCTCATTGTGTTTCTATGAAGCATTGGGACCTTCCTTCATTGAATTCTTGATAGACCAATTTTCTAAATTTTTTAAATGTAGTAAATTTTTAATTTACATATTGAAACTTATTTTTTCCTTCCCTTTTTGTTTCTCCTTGTTTTTTAGTTCTTCTATTTTACAATCACCTTTGGAACTTCAATTCCTAGACTCTGTATTTAGTAATCACGGGCACCAAACTAGCATGTTTTATTGATAACATGTTTAAAAAAAATAAATGCACGATATATACAACACATGGTATATAATTTTATCATGAATAAAGTCAATTTGATAAAATGAGGGGCCCTCTTATTTTGTTTACTAGGTAATTGTATGCCATGAAATTCCTAACTTCCTTAACTAATTACATCTTATCAATAAATATTCTTTTCTAAAGGTCCCTTGACCATAATATGACTATTATATTGGACTATGCTATTGGAGTGTTAATATCCAAGAAATTTTTCTGCATGATATGTTTAATCTTCTCATAGTCATCCAATTTTTTATTAAATTCTTTAGAATATTTCTTTGAGGTCTGTGTTTTCAATTCCTTGAATCAATCAGGTGTGCTTGATTTTGAATGCAATTATTTTCTCATATGATGTTTTTTTTTATTTATGAAAAAGGTTCTTGCGTGTTAAAGATGAATACTTGTATAGTAATTTTGAGATGTTCTCTACGGTGGGCAACTTTTTGGATTTGGAAGGATCAGTAGTTGATTCAAAGGCTCTAAAGGAAAGGATATTTCATTGAGGACTGGAGCACAACCTACTCCAAGAGGTTTGTGTTTCCATGCTCATATCGTAATTTTTGGCTTTGCTTGGTTCATTTCCATGTTTCTATTGCCTATGTGGTTTTTTGGTTGTAATGGAAAAAATGTTTTTTATTTTTTATTTTTTTATTTTTCAGGTTTGGAATTTATTATTGGGTTATTGTAAGTTTGATTCAACCTATGAAGAATGCCAATATCTTTCATTGAAAAATAAAGAATAGTAATGAATTCTGAAATTGCAGTGGCATATGAGAATATGCTATTTTCTAGTTTAATTTTCCTTGGCAGTTGAATGACCTATTTTTAACTCCTTTCACATAAGAAAATAGGGTGTCAAATATAACATGTGTTAAGTAGATTAGAAAGAGAACGGTTCACACCTTTCTGTTGTTTATAATGTATATTTTTGAATCTCCTTTACACTAGGATAAGATTGGAAGTTGAATTGGTTACCCATATTAGAAGCAAAAGAGTCAACGTAAAGGGATAATCCCCTGATGTCATAATTGTGCTTATTACTATTAAGTTTAAAGTTTAAACATATTCACCACTTATAAATTTGTGCCCACATCATAAACTGATGCTTCAATTATTATGATTTGCAAAGTATATTATTCACATAGCTGAACCTTGTGAGAATTAATGTCGGGAAGGGATCAATAACTATTATCATCGAAATCCACCTCATCAAGATGTCGACTTGAGGATACATAGAGGAAATGTTCTTGTCACTTCTAACTTTATGTTCTTTTTTAAATAAATAAATAAAGAAAATCAAAGGGGGCATCCCCATTTTCAGTTCAATTTAAATGACACTTGCATACTGTGTATATTTGGTAAATATCATGAAGGAGTAGTCTACGACCATGATATGTAGTGCATTATTTAAGCAAGGGAGCCTTTCCTAAAAGAATGGGGCTATATAGGAATCAAATCATTCTCATATAGATATTCTTGATATTGGCCCAAAATTTACACCATCATGTACCATGCAACTAACACCATTACCAGATTTGAATGCAACAATAGTGCCAATATCATTGTTGTTTCAAAAAACTTTAATAGATTCACAACAAGTGCGTGCACAAATTATTATGTATGAGTCTCTTATCTGAGTTATATCTGTTGTTTTAATTTTTTTATCAGAACCCACATTTGTTCTTAATTTGGATCTATGTTCTAAATAACAATGCATGATGTATTTTGGAAGTTAAGGGTTAATACCAGATGAGGCATTGATGATAAAAAAATTTTATGATATAGGGGGAGGTGTGTCACCATGTTCTATGTTGAGTTTTTTTATTTATGTGGGATGATCATTTTTTATGTAATATTTCATTTTTATTTGTCAACATATCAAAATGGTTCCTCTGCATCAAATGGAGGCAAGACTATGTGGGAGAATTATTGGCATATTGTTGCAAATCATATTCATGGGAACATGTTCTCTAATACCTCAGACATACTTGTTCACACCCCTTTCTCAAGCACACCAACAACTGTATCTAGAAAAATGGTTGAAGTCATGAATATTACAACTTATTTTGCATCAGTTAATGCCACTGATGTCAGGAATCATGTTTCAGGAATGATGTCAATAGGCTTAGTAATGTCAAGGAGACGTTTATTTCCGACTATAATGACTGGGGCTTCTAACTTAGTGAGGGGTGGGAGCAATAATACCCCTCGTGATATTATGTGTCCACCTTGTCCACTCACATTGTCACCATGAGTGTGGAGTACTCTAGTGAATGAAGGGGTGGATTGGTTCACCATTCATAGTATTTTTCATCTTGAACCCCATCAAATGACTGCATCAAGGCATCCCTATTAGTGTGTACAACTTGGACACTACCCTACACCAGGAAGTACTACTCCTTGGATGCTTCACTTAAATTTCCTTGGGCCATGGGTGGCTCCTCCTCAAGGACCACCAAGAGAGTCTGGATTATATATTAAGAGTTTTGTAGTTCCATAAGGAACTCAGGATGCACTTAATAACCGAAGGAATTTTGTAACACCTTATGTACCATATACGCCAATGACACTTATTGTTCCTTATTTCCCAAGTATGGTGGGGGATACTATAGTTCAAACTGGTACCAATATTTGTATAGAGGTTTCAAAAACAATTTTTGTAGTTGGTTGGAAATCCAACAATGAGAAAATTCATAGAAAGCCAAAAAATAGAAGTGTCTCATAAGAAATTGGTTCGAACTGGTTGCTTAGAAGTGACATGCACTGTTCCCAAACACCCTATTAAACCCACACCAATATATAAGCTTGGGCCGTTAATGATTGTCTCAACTACTTCAAATTTTGTCATTGCAAAAGGTACTAACATCCTGGGTACACCTTCTGTTTCTCATTTCCAGGTAATAAGTAGAGGAGAAATTGGAAAGAGAATTATATTTTCAGAGGAAACAAGAAATCGTATAGAATAGGAAAAATTGAATGCTAAATATTCTGATTCTATTGCAGCTACTATGGTTAGGCACGCCTGGGGAATTTTTAGTAAGTTATCATCTCAAAAGAATTCTCAATTAGTTTTGAAATGTGAAGCTAAGCTTAATTTTGCAGCTTTACAACTTACAACTTAAAAGGAAAGCACATGGAAATGGAGGCTCTAATTTCTGATGGTAAACACGATGCTATTTTATCTAGTGAAGTTGGATTTCTTGAAGGAAGTTAGGGCCATTCCCGTTCAATCATTGTTATTGCCAGGGAAGATGCCAAAAAGAGGGTTGAAAGTGCTTCTGATTTTACAAATAGGGTAGATAATTTGGATGCAGTTGTGAGGGAAGTTGAACTATCTACAGAAGTTGTAACTCAAGTAGGACTTGTTGTAGCCATGGGTGATCCTGTTCCATTACGGTTGAATGTTTTACTGGAACCTGGTCTAGAGGCTTATTGGAAGCTAATGAACCAAGAAGAAAATATTCAAAAATATGATAATGCTTTGAGTGAAACACCAACTCAACAAATTGTTATTAAAAATGACAATATTGTTAAATCTTACAATTCGAAGGATAAGAGCGACGCGTTCAAGAATGAAACCTTAAGGAATACAAAATAAGGCATGACAGGTCCTACAATAGAATTGTTAAGAATGTGGAGAAGGATGTCACAGAGATGCTATATCGTTCATAATATGATATCTCGATAGAAAAGGATGTCTAAGTTCATAAGGAGAATCAAACTCTTGGTACAACCCAACTTGTTGTATCTATTTCTGTTACAAAGAAAGTCACAAGGTGGGAAATAGTAGCTCTTCAAACTAAACCTAGTTCTAAAAATCACAGGGAGCCATTCGCTTCAAAGGCTAACAACATAAAGGAGGGTTTTATTGTGGAGGTTAGTGATCTATCAAGGATATTTTCACTTCTATGATCTTTGCTTTAGCATTGCAATATCCTTGAGAATTTCATCTATCATTTCTAAGAGAAAAAAATAATTGGGACTTAAATTTTTGTTAACAACCTAAATGCCTTTCTTGGTTCTCAAAATCATGTTGAATCATTAAATTATTTCTAAGTTGTCTTTGATGAAGAGGGTATTCAGGGTGTTTGGTTTTCAGCCAAGGTACTGAGATTGAAGGACGAGAAAGATTTTGTTCGTTATGATGAAGTACTTTTAGATGATGGTCATCTAAATCATCAAAATTAGTATATTTCATATTTATATATTTTACAGTTCTCTTTATGAGTTTTTTTTAAGTGGAAATAATTGATTTAATAATGGATGCATACATGATATGAATTATGGTAGGTCCTTCAATTAATTCATTCCCAAGTTATCTTCAAGAGTGGATAACACTGAAGAGAGATAATGGAAACCTAGAATTGATATGGGTCATCCTATGACTGTAATCAAATTTGAAGGCACACAGAAGTGTTGCAAAGAAGCTATGGGTAATTATATATGGAATTTTCTCACATCAAGTTTAGATTTGGAACACCAGACAAATTTTGTACAATCTCTTAATTTTTATGCTTGTCTATGGATTTTTTTCTATATTGCACGAGTTAAAGGGAAGTGGCCCACAAATTTTTCTTCCTTGTTACATTTTATTGATGAGGGTACAAGATTAAAAATGTGTTACAAACTATGAAGTATGTAGATATGCTACCACCCTTAAAGAACTCATCACCTATGTTTTCTGGTGCTAAATATGAGTGGATGTTGCGAGAAAAACTACCCTAAGGTATGGGTTGAGGGACCTAATAGAGAGGAAGGCATACAATCACAAGAAGCATTCAAATTACAAGTCCTAATGCTTAAACTAGTAAATTAGGGGTAGTTGACCTTACCCGTATGTCCTACATTTGAGGTTGTTCTCGCAGGGTGCAAACCCTCTATTACTCCTCATGCTTCAAAACCTACAAATCACTCAAGATAAAGCAAAAATCCTAGTTCTAAAACATATATATCCTAAATGTCAGTATTTTAGATCAAATAAAATCATAAAAGAATCATGAAATAATGATTACAAGATCATTAACATGTATATGAAACGTATAAGAACATGACATCGGGAACATGACATAGCTTCTTTTATTGATTTATGTAAAAATAAAGTGGAGATATCACCTGAAATCATCCACGTCTCCAAGAAAAACCATCCTCTGGATACGTCCAACCCAGGCCTCAACAATCTTCTTCCATAAGAGGTGCACAAAGGATGTCACATAAAGGGGGTGAACATCACAAGGAAACAAGAGTTTCCTGAACCTGGGAAGTGTAGGAGGCATAGGGATAATTAGACTTTATTTGGTCTATAACAGGCTATAGTATCAATATTATTATCTATCCTCCCTTAGGCCTTCCCAATGAGGTGTATTTATACTTCCTCAAATCAGTTTTTCAGTTGGGAGACAATTTGGCCACGGGATGGTGTAGGTGGTCTTCAGGTAAAAACTGTAAACCCCACCCAATTAATAGGGAGTTTATATTTTTATTATTATTTTAGATTGTATATGCGGGTTAGATATGAGTGAACCCGCATCAGCACGTGTAAAATTCAGGGTAGAGTCGCATATGGAATTCAAAATAATGTTTTTTAAGAAGTTGACCAAGTTTGAAAGGAAAAGGCTGCCCAAGACCAATACATAAGTAATCAAGTATATAAAGGTGATAAATGATGCTATAACATATTCCCCCTAATATATGAGGTTAGAAGGGGTACATGATGGCTGAAATGTATTATGTGCATAAGAAATAATCTTGCGAGAACTTGAGAAGACTTCACCAAATTTCAACTCGCCAAAAACTAGTGAAAGAAATCAGAAAGAAAGCTCATGTTTGCGGTGGAAAGACCCATGCTCTGTGAAATAAAATAATTTCCACATAACAAGTATGGAGTGGATCCAATATGTATAGAAGTATAACAGAAACTGTAAAATACATAATGAATAATTTGATCACTCCCCGAAAGTACATTTCAAAATAATGTCCAAGTATCACATATAGAAGACTAATCAATGATGCTGTAAATATAGCTGATCACTAAAGTCACAACTGAATCTCCAATTACCAAATCATAAGTGGTGGAAAAAATGGTACTGCACGCAACATGGGTGCTAACATATAGAATGCTGATGTGATGAACTGCAACATATAAGGGTGGATGGTGTCACTAGCAGAAAAATGAAAGAGCTGTCAAAGTGAACCAATGAATGTTGGTGCAAACCCGAGGTCTTCACTGATCACTATGGTACAATTCTATACAATGGGAATAAATGAGCTAAAGTTGACCATGTGAGAAATCGTTTCATTACCGGTCATTGATGTATACCGTTAACAAATGCGAGAAAATGCACCGATAATGATGGTGAGAGTTAAGGTACCCTAGTACAATTAACAAGTGTGAATGAATGAGTTGAAGTCGAACACTTGAGAGAATCTACCAATCAGGAGACATTAATATATTCTCACTGTCGATAGCGAAGGAAACTACCACTAATGATTGAAAACGCTAAGGTAATGACAAAAGGACTCTAGACCTTATTCCCATATAAATGTGTCGAAGTCAATGGGAAAAGATCTACTAGAAGGAAGGAATTAAGTCATCCCACATTAGTCCAGTGCGAGTGTAACCCACAGGCCAAAATTTGGAAGGATTCAGATGAAGAAAAGTGAAGTAACCAACCCAAAGAACATTTCTGGCATGCACAAAATGTAGCTAGTACATGAAAAAAACCCTCTGAAACAACCAATAATAAAAGCTGACAAAGAGGTGAGGAATCCACCGACAGGGTCAAATGGAAACCAAGGCACTACACAAATCCCAAGTGTGATAATGAAAGTTGAAGTCGAACACAATGGAAACCAGTCAGTAAAAGACCCATAGTGTTGATAAAATGCTGAGCACAAGGTCACCTATCAATGATGTGAATAGGGCCAGGGTGTGTCTCTAGGTTTACTCTTAGAGAAATTTTTCGAAGTCAATAAGAGACAAACCCGCCGGCAAGAAGTTAATGGATATCTTCTCAAACCAGCATGAGCAAAGCACCAAATAGCTGATGTGATAGAACAAGACTGACAGATTGGGGATGAATGACTAAAAAATGAGTCAAGAGACATCGTAGAAAGGCCGACTTGGGTTTACTTCCCTTGAACAAAAGCACGACTCATTTTGACTATGGAAACATATAATAACTTTGTATAAGTTTGTCATGCAGGAGGCACAAAAAATCCCTCCATATGATTGAAAGAAATAACCAACTGGGGGAGTACTAACTCGTTAAAAATGTTATGTCTTATCTTAACTCAAACTAAACCAATCCCAAAAATGGAGAAAAGAATTAGCTTTTTGTGCTTTGTTCAAGGGCGACACAACTGAATCTTTAGCTGCCATCAAATGTGGAAGTAATGTACCGATCCCACTCTTTTTGGGATATTTATTTTTTTGTATTTTTCATATTGGAAGCTTGAAAAAGAATAAAATAATTCCTATAGTACAATGGATAGAACGAGTGTCGATAAAAAGGTGCACTAGTTACTGGGATATGAACAATCCTATGCTCAATGTAGGGTGGCGAAACTGGTAAGTGACACTTTGAGGAATTTTCCATCCATGGGCAAAGGTGCCGAGTTGCAAAGGCTAAGTGATTGCATGGCTGAATTTGCATAAAGACAGGGTCAAAAGATGGCTTATATACGAGTCCAAGTGAAGCCGACTTAAGGCCAAGATATAAAAATGGTCAATATGCAATGCAACAAAACAACTCAACAACAAAATGGGAGCTTCTAGGATATAAAGCCAGAAATATATCGAAGAAGAAGAACGAAGCTTCATCGCATGAGTCATGGCAGGACTAAAGAGGACTCCCGAGCCTACTCAATTTGCTGCATGGGCGACATATGCTAATTAGTATCTAACTAAGAAGCCCATGTAAAGGATGGCTCTACCATCATATCATGATTTATAAGTCGGCGAGTGAAAATGGTTTAATAATCAAAACATGATGGGGTCGACCCTATGACAAGATTTCAGTATGGAGGATAGTATGCATAAGTGCAACGGAAAGTGAATTCCATAACTGATCAGATTTGGATCAAGGACCTAAGTGATAGCTCAAATTTCAAAGTGTTTGAAAGTGTGTCAAACCTGATCGACCAGATAGATCTAGTCTTCCTGATTTCAATGACGTGAACAGTTCAAAAATCCAACATCGTATGAAGAAGTTATCGGGATTTGAAAAGTCCAGTAAACTGTAATTTTTTTCTTTTGACCAGGTTTGACTGGGCATTTGAATATTCAGAAAAATAAATATTCTATGAAATATTCTATGAAATATTCCCTAGAATATTCCTTCCGAGCCAGTCAATGGAGGACACGTGGCACCATTTAATTTGCAGATGGACTGTACATGTATTTTTTGGCCAATCAGAGGCCACCATGTGGCCTAGGAACAATGTTCTAAAATTTTTGGTTGGGGACAGGAGTTAACCTCGTGACCTCCACACCATGATGCCCACGCCTTACCGTCTGGGCTATCAATTGGTACTTAACCATTATGGTCACGGGTTTTATTTAAAGAATGTTGATTGCGCATTTGGGGGTTCAGAGGGGCCAGCCCCTCCCCATATGGCCTCTGGCGCATGACCCCAGGCTAAGGGCTTAAGCCCTAACCACCAAAATTCTGGAGATTTTGTGTGTTCACATGGAATAATGTGACATTTTTGCAAACGATTTAGGAACACGACTTCAAACTTGGGTTTAAACTGCTTACCCATAGTTCCAACCTGGAGTTCCGCTCCAATGCTAACCATTACCGCAGATTTTGGGGCATGTGCCCAACACCCCAACCAAACAATTAATGTTGTGGCTAAAATGGCGGGTGGTTTGGAGCATGCCCAATATTTGGGTGTTTTCACCATTTTAAACTCCAGTTAACTGGAGTGCTCCAAAATTAGTGGAGTTGTTTTAGGTGAAACCATTCTAAGAGTGTGAATAGTAAATTTATACTATCTCAGACATTACAGAAACATTGGTGAGGGTTTCAAAGCCACCAGAGGACTTTTGAGTGTGATTTTTCTTCAGAGAAGTTCTAGGGGTCACTAGGGCCACTAGGGGCCAACAGTAGTTTGAGGCCTAGCCAGGGCAGATAGAGCCCTTTCTCAACAAGCCAATAGTAATTTTTAAATGTTTCAGACATACTAGAACTAATGGTGAGGTTTTCAAAGCCATTAGAGGACTTCTGAAGGCTGAGATTCTTTAGAGAAGTTCCAGGGACCACTAGGGCCACCAGGTGCCAGTAGGAGAATGAGGCCTATCCAAAGCAGCCAATATCCATTCTCAGCAAAAAATTAGTCATTTATGAATATTTTTGGAATTTTGAATCCAATGGAGGGATTTACAGAAGCTTTTGAAGAATTTTTAAGGCCGTTATGCTTCAAAGAAGTTTTCATTGACGCTAGAGCCAAGGGGTGCCACCAGGTGTTAGAGGCGTAACCGGAACAACCAAAGGCCAATTTATGCAAGTGAATAGTCTATTATAACTATTTTTGACATTATAAATCAAATGGAATGATTTTTAGAGTCATTTAGAGACTTCTGAAGGTCGAGAAGCCACAGGGAAGTTTCAGGCAGCCTAGGGCTAACAGTGGATGGAGGCCTAGATTTGGGAGCCAGAGCTCATTTTGAGAAAATAATCAGTCTATTTTGGAGGTATGATATATGCTGGATACAGTAGGTGGGTTTCAAGGACACAAAATGACTTCTAGGGATTTTGTGCCAAAGAGAAGCTCACAAGAAGTTTAAGGGCACCGACAGATGAAGTCAAGTCAAAGGAATCCTAGTTCTATCTTCAGAGAGATGAAAACCATTATAGAGATATGATGATATTATAAACCCAATGGTACAACCAAAATAACCATTGGAGTTAAGTCTTTACTTGTAAAAGAAATTTTTTCATCATAATCCCAAAGATCCAAGTCAGTTGACATAGGCTCAAGGAGACGTAGCCCACGATATTCGGGTGAAATCCTATATTAAATTTTCTATCATGTGTTGATGCTTATCTACATCACTTTATGGTTTCTGAACATGCTTAATATCAGCAAAAAAAAAAAAAATTAATTCCTCACACATAAAGGATTAAAATAGTTTAAAACAGACACACCTGCTTCAAGTGTTCAATTCCACACATTCAAGAATAAGCTAGATCTTAATTTGTTTAACTTAGTGGGAGGTTCTTGAAAGGCATAACAAGTTATCCACCCATTTTCAGATCAGCTTGGTATCGGAGCACTAGTTTTCTTTCTTGACAGAGCACTAGGTTTCTTATTTGACTTGAAAGGTGTTTAACAGTGCAAAGAATTTTATTGTTTGCAAATTGACTGTTGCTTACAAGTTGGAGTTTTCTAAAGGTGAAGGGAAAGGATACTATTAGCTAAGTCTATAAGAGGACAAGAAGGAAGAAGGCTGAAGGCATCCTCCTTACCCAAAGGACCTCAAGGCAACCCTTAAAGCACAAGAGGGATTGTATGCAAAAGGCTACTTGAAGAAAAGCTTGACTCTACAACCATTTTGTTCAAAATATTTGTCAATTGTTTTTGAAAGCTTTGTGAACTATTGTTGAATTTATTTATTTCATTTTCATATGCTGACAACTTCTTCAAGTGAGGTTTCTAAATCCTCTTTTACAAGAATATTTGATGAAGACATGAAGCAAGACTTCTACATCCTGAAGGATAGGGTGAAAATTCTGTATGAAGATGGCAAGGAAAGCACTAGACTTCGTGAGCAATTGGTTGGTATGAAGTAAGAGAAATAAGGACTTCTTCAAATAATGCATGAGATGGAGATTTAGCTCCATTAAGCCCATGAGGCCTTAACCAAACAAATTCTTGAAGCAGAGGTAAAACACTCAAATTTGTCTTCAATTTCCTCTTTAGAAAGATGTGTAGGTTCATTTGAAAATAACACTAGAGGTATAGGGTCCAAGTTGATGTTAAAAATGGGCTATGAAGGCAAGGGTTTAGGAAAACATGCACAAGGCATGATTGATCCTATTTTGGTTGAGGAAAGGTCTAATTTTGGTCTAGGCTATGTTCAATATTATGGAAAAAACTCTACAACCATGAAGGCATTTGAGACAACTCCAAAAAGAACTTTTGTTAAAAGTTCTAAACCACAAAAATTTCAAGTTTGTTTTCAAGTTGATTGCCATTGTTTGAAGCCTATGTTGTAGCAAGATGTTTGTAAAAATGCAACTTATGGAGAGCATGTGAGTTCTGATATCTATCAAGACATGAACACTGATTTTAGTCTTTAAAAGAAAGCTGGAATCTCTACAAGTTCATCTCCTAAAGAAGATAAAAAATATGGACATGCAAAGAAATATTTAAGGTATAATTCTTCCCATAGCCAAGTTGATTATGTTTATGTTAAGCACGGAAAATATGCATGCGTGAATGGAAGAAAGAGTTGATGTTCCTATTGTGGTTTATGTAACCATGATGTTTCAAAATGTTGGAAGAGGATGAAGGCATACAGGAAATAGTTGAGGCAAAGGCAACTTGCTCAAAAGGTGAAAAAGACTTGCACACATTGCTAGAAAAGGGGACATTTAATTGCCCAATGTTAGACATTGCATCCAACTAATCATCCCAAGAACATGAGGCAAGAGGCTAAAAATACTGGTGAAAATGGAACCAAAGATTCCATCATTGATGTGAGAATAGATGTTTCACATGAACAAGATTTTCAACATCAAAAATCGTCATGGAAGTGGATTGGTAAGAAGTGGTTTGAATTCTTAACTTAGTAAGACATACATTCATTTGTACATATGAATATTTCAGTCATGTATGCATTTTTATTGAAAAATTATGTTTTTTTGATCCACCTTGGATCGATGATCAAGGACATGATGTTCAACTACATTCAATTGAATATTTCTCACCAGAAATTTTTGGATGAGTTCAAGGAAGACAATTCTTAACAGAAGGAAAAGAGCATCCAAGAGGAGAAGTGTTGAATACCTTTGAGTTGGGGCTCAAAGGCACTAAGCTAAGCAAGGAAAAGTGTATGGAGGATGGAAATGTGAGGGTGCTATACTCTCATTCACTGAACATGTAACCGGTCTTTTGGGGTCCAAAAGAGTCCCAATGGGGAGAAGTGATAAGATTTGGATCAAGGACCCAAGTGATAGCTCAAATTTCAAAGTGTTAAAAATTGTGCCAAACCTAACTGAATGGATATATCTCGTATTCCTGATTCCGGTGCCACAAACGGTTCGAAAATTCGAAACCGTATGAAGAAGTTATCGCGATTTGAAAAGTCCAGTAAACTGCAAATTTTGGCTTTTGACCAGGTTTGACTGGGCATTTGAATATTTAGTAAAAATAATATTCCAGGGAATATTCCTAGAATATTCCTTAGAATATTCCCTAAGATATTCCTTCTGGGTCAGTTAATGGAGGACACGTGGCACTGTTTAATTTTCAGACGGACTGTACGTGTATTTTTTGGCTAATCAAAGACCGCCACGTGGTAGGCCTTGAGACCTCCACGTGGCCCAGGAACAATGTTCTACATTTTTTGGTCGGGGATGGGAGTCGACCCCGTGAAATCCTCGCCATCATGCCCACACCTTACCATTTAGGCTATCATTTGGTACTTAACCATTATGGTCATGAGTTTTATTTAAATAATGTTGATTTCGAATTTGGGGGTCCGGAGGGGCCAACCCCGAGGGCCAGCCCCTCCCCACATGGCCTCCAGCCTGTGACTCTGGGCCAAGGGCTTAAGCCCTAACCACTAGCATTTTTGAGATTTTTCATGTTCACATGGCATAATTTGATGATTTCACAAACGATTTCGGAACACAACTTCAAACTCGGGTTTAAACTACTTACCCATAGTTCCAACCTGGAGTTCCGCTCCAATGATAACTATGACCGCGAAGTTTGGGGCACATGCCCAACAACCCAACCAAACAGTTAATTTTGCGGATAAAATGGCGGGCACTTTGGAGCGCACCCCAAATTTTGGGGTTTTCACCATTTTAAACTCAAGTTAACTGGAGTGCTCCAAAATCAGTGGAGATGTTTTAGATGAAACTGGGAAAAAAATTATTAGGCTCTATCTTGAGCTACATTCGACCATTCTAAGAGTGTGAATAGTCAATTTCGATTTTCTCAGACATTTAAAACTCATTGGTTAGGGTTTCAGAGCCATTAGAGGGATTTTGAGCATGATTTTTCTTTAGAGAAGTTCTAGTGGCCACTATGGGCTAGCAGCAGTTGGAGGCATAGCTAGGGCAGATAGAGGCCTTTCTCAACAAGAAAATAGTAATTTTTGGATGTTTCAGATATAATGGAACTAATGGTGGGGTTTTCATAGCTATTATAGGACTACTGAAGGCCGAGATGCTTTAGAGAAGTTTTAGGGGCCACGAGGGCCACCAGGTGCCAGTAGGAGAAAGAGGCCTATCCAGAGAAGCCAGTATCCATTCTCAGCAAACCAGTAGTAATTTATGACTATTTTGAGCCTTATGAATCCAATGGAGGGACTTTTAGAATCTTTCAAAGACTTTTGAAGGTTGAGATGCTTCAGAGAATTTTTTAGTGACCTGAGAGCCAGGGGGTGCCACCAGGTGTTGAAGGCGTAACCGGAGTAGCCAAAGGCCAATTTATGTGAGTTAATAGTCTATTATGAATCCAATGAAAGGATTTTTAGAGTCATTTGAAGACTTCTAAAGGTAGATAAGCCATAGGGAAGTTTCAGGCAGCCTAGGGTCAACAGTGGATGGAGGCCTAGATTGGGGAGCCATAGCTCATTTTGAGAAAATAATCAGTCTATTTTGGAGGTATGATATATGCTAGAGATAGTAGGTGAGTTTTCAAGGATTAAAAATTACTTCTAGGGAGTTTTTACCAAAGAGAAGCTCAGGGAACCTTAAGGGCACTGACAGATGAAGTCAAGTCAAAGGAAGCCTAGTTCTATCTTCAAAGAGATGACAACCATTACAGGGGTATGATGATATCTAAACCCAATGGTACAACCCAAATAACCATTGGGGTTAAGTATTTACTTGTAAAATAAATTTTTTCATCATAGTCCCAAAGAGCCAAATCAGTTGACATTGGCTCAAGGAGACGTAGCCCACGATATACGAGTGAAATCCTATATTAAATTTGATTTTATGTGTTGATGCTTATTTTTTTCACTTTATGGTTGTTGAACATGCTTAATATCAGGAAAAAAATAAAACTTTAATTCCTCACACATAAAGGATTAAAACAGTTTAAAAAACATACACCTGTTTCAAGTGTTTGATTCGACAGAGTCAAGAATAGGCTAGATCTTAATTTGTTTAACTGAGTGGGAGATTCTTGAAAGGCATAACAAGTTATCCACCCATTTTTAGATCACTAACCTATGTGCCAGTTCTGAAAAAAAATACCTGTCGTGATAGGTCAAGGATCATGGAACCAAAGCAGTAATGGAATTGTCATGAAATCATAAAAATGGACCTAAACACAACCTATCCCAGCACTTATAAGCCAAAAGGTCATAAAGTCATGAACACATTAAAAAATAAACAAAAAAATTTAAACAATTAATTTGTGAAAAAAAATTGAATTTTGGGCCTAAATAGGCCTTTTGGATTGATATTTGGTCATTTGTGCCTTGAAACATTAGTGAAAGAGCTCTAGAGAAAAAAACCCCCAACTTGGAACCAGAGTTATTATCAGCCAAATCAAGCCAAATCTTCCAAGTAATCTTCTCAATCAGTTTAGTCATTAATTTTATTATCAAATCAAGGATTTTTTTAGGAATTTCATCATAAATTTTCTTCTTTTTTTTAAACCCTTTGCATATACGCAGGTTCATAATTTAAAACTCGCATATAGATGTGACTATATAGGAAGCAACTTGCATATGCATAGAGGGAAAATTTAAAATTAAATTCTAACTGTTTTTGAATAAATTGATCCAAGATGACCATTAGTTGGAGAGAGAGGGAGCATAGCACAATTGACAATGAGGTCATGGAGGACCAATTATCCTTGGCTATACTCCGAGGATGCAATTTTCTTAAGTTCTTTAAAATGCCAAATATGAAAACTAATACCAGATTTCTCGAAATGCTTGTAAGTTATTGAGACCCAGAGGAGGATTGTTTCCTAATTGACCAAATGCCATTAAGGATCGACATTGAAGACATTTATTTCATAACTCGACTCTCTCTAAGAGGGGAACCAATAAGTTTTCAAGGCAAGCCAATAGGAGGTCTAAATGTCGAAGATTATATTCGAGTATACTGTGTTGAGGGTACTCAGAAAGTTGGGGCACAGGTCCCAATAAATTATGTGCAAGGGTTGCACATGAAAATAATTCTTTTCACCATTGTCAGAGTATCCGGATCGAATTCCTTTCACCAAGCTTCACGAGGAAACATGAGTTTGGTAGTGGAATGCCTCCCTACACTATATGATTGGTGCACAACCTTATTGACAATTTTGAAGAAACAATTGACCTCGATCCAAAAGAATAAAACAAAACACTTTGGTTATGGGACCATTCTATGAATATTATTCTTTGAGAGGATTCCAGGGCTTCACCCCAAGATTGTCTCTACCATCAGCAGCCCTCAAGATCCATGCATAGCTAGATGGACTGATCTGATGAATAGGTTGGGGAGTGGCGAGGTCCCCAAAACTAACTGTGATGATGAATTCTTCCTATGGTGGGGAGAACAAGTAATTGCGGTAGAGTATTATCCATATGCTGGCATGGATTTCAGGGGAAAGGCATATTTTCCTTTACCACCCGTTGCAACATGGGGGGTGATTGGTAATATCACACAATGATTTTTGATTATATGCTCTTTTTTCAATAAAAATATGAATATGAATAAAATATTTTTTCTTGGACAATTGACTTACAAATTTATGGATCATGTTACAGATGTTGGACCAGTCAAAGTCGAGGGCTTTTTGAGGCACAGGTGTTGCAGAAGAGAAGTTGAGGATGCCACAGAAGACTCGAGGAGAGTACTCCATTCTATATAGAGGAACCTAGAGGATTTGACCCACCATGTCCCTATGATTGCAGGGGATGAACTTCCCAAGGCTGTACAGAGATGTTTGGTTGGTGTACCACACGATTGGGTTTGGTTGTTCCACTGTGTGGTGACAACTATAGTGTTCTTCCGTAACACCTACCTAGGGCAGGGCCCACATGGATAGACTTTTTATGATGATCAGATGAATGTAATATTTTTTGATGATGAACATGATCGGGCATAAGCCCTAATTTTGTAGGACATGATTGTCCAATTTTTGTATATTTTTAACAAAGCTATGATCTATATATATATGCAACTATTTATATGATGTGATTGTCTCATATTTACTATGATGATTTATGTTTTTTTATATTTAATGTATTGAATGATTAATATGCCAATCAATTTATTTATTAGCTAATGAATCTGCAAATGAATTTTCTGAATGTGGAATGTGAACGTATGTAACATAATGAAATGAACATTGCAACAAACTCACTCTCAGAAACAATAGATGTAAAAATGGATCTCTGACACGATATTTGTTGTTTAATTGTGAAACCACCAGTTGTGAATCCAAGTACACTACTAACGAATCAATACCAAGAGACATTGCCTCTGAAAGTAGATTGACCATAGCAGTATATTCTACTATATTATTCGAAGCAGGACCAATGCATACGCCCCTTGAGACTAGAAATTGACCGGATGGATAGTAGATTACCTAAGGCGCGGAAGAAATATTTTAGGTATGTCGACTAGCACTATTGACAAAGACAAAATGAATAATCTCATCCACAAACAACTGCCAAAGCAGATCAAAAACATCAAAATCACACCAAAAATCGATAGAAATATATGGAAAAAAAATAAAACATATACAAACAAAGAAAATGCTAGGCAACAACCGAGGCATAATACATCTTCAGATAGAGCCCATTTCTAGGCTCCGCCAACTCGTTTCCATCGAAATCATCCAAGCCATAAGCTCCCTTCTTAAGGACCTTTTTCACAGTGAAAGGTCCATACCACATGGATTTGAATTTTCTTGCCCCCAAGGCATCCTTGTCCTGAGCGTAGGACAAAACAAGGTCACCTTCAGAGAAAACCCTAGGTTTGACAGCCTTATCATACTAAACCTTCACTCTTTTCTTATGGGCCTCATTCATCATAGTTGCATCTCGGCACTGCTCATCAAGATGTTCTAGATAAACAGGGCATTCTTCGAGACTTGAAGTGTCAGGAAGAAGCTCAACAACCAGCTTAAGGGAAAGAATCTCACACTCAAGAGGAAAGATCCATTCCAAACCATAAACCAGTTGGAAAGGAGTGAACCCGGTTGCAGTCTTAATAGACATTCGGTGTGCCCAAAGTGCAGGATACAACATGACATGCTAATTGGACCTAACTTTACTGATTTTACGTTGAAGGATAACCTTTAGGTATTTATTCATGGCTTCAACCTGCCCATTGGCCTGAGGATAATATGGAGATGAATGATCATACCGAAAACCCAATTTAAGAGCTAATTCAACCATCATGGTGTTATAAAAATGACGACCATGGTTAGTGAAAATCTCTTTGGGAATATCGAAGCAAGAAATGACTTGGTTGAACAGAAATAGGGCTATTGTTTCACCATTGTTTGCGAAAGTAATCATAACCTCGGCCCACTTTGTAAAGTAGTCCACTACTACGATAATGTACTTGTGACCCTTCGCTGAAGGCAGGTTACAAGTAGTAACATCAATACCCCACTTAGTGAATGAACCGACAATGATAACATGAAAAATCAGATTTGGATGAGTGCACATCTTCCAAGTTTAAACCTGACAAGGATGACACTTTTTTACTGCCTCAACACAATATTTTAAAATCGAGGGCCAAAAATATTCGGCACACAAAATAATTTGGGCTGTAGAAAGCCTAGATAAATGACCACCACATGCTCCACTGTGGCAATCATTCATCACAATATCAACTTCTTTGAGAGTTAAGCAACATCCAAGGATCAAGTCGGCCTCACAATGATATAGAGTGTCACCGATAATAAGATAAATTTTTTCTAGGTGACACAAATTTTGATGCTCATATTTCGAAAAATATAAGGGTAACTTCGAAATCTGGAGATAAACAATGAGATCTCCATACCAAGGATCCTATGAAGAAATGAGGAAAATATGTTCATTAGGGAACGACTCCTCATAAATAATCTCATCTCCACAAGGAAACTCACATATCAACTCCGCAAATACGAAATGTTTCTTGGATTTGGTAGGCAGAAATTAGAGTTCAAACTCTTGAAAAATGACAATCCATCGATTGTATTTTCCCCCAATCACTCGCATACTAAGAAAAAAATTGAACAGATTGACTGTTGCCAAAAAATAAGTTTTACAAAGGAGAATGTAATTCCTGAGTTGTTAGACAACATGGAAAACTGCTAAAGCTAACTTATAAATGGGAGAATACCATAGTTTAGGACCTACCAAGCCTCGACTTAGGTAATAAATAACATGATCATAAAGAGAATAATATTCCTGAACCAAAACCATACCTATAGTAGATTTTGCCATAGCGAGAAACAAAAGGAACTCTCTTCTATAATCAGGTGGACTCAATAATGGAGTAAAGGTCAATTCCTTTTTCAAAGCATCGAATGAGCATTGAGAAAATTCGTCCCACAAGAATGGAATTCATTTCTTCAACAATTTCATAAATCCTTTCGTCACCTCAACATAATTAACGATAAATCTCCTTAAGAAATTTTATTTTCCTTGAAGACTTTGAAGTTGACGAATAGAACATGGGAGAGGCAACTACAATATTTCCTCAACCTTGAAGGGATATACCAGAATCCCTTCAGTAGACATGATGAATCCCAACAACTGACTGGATGTGATGGTGAGAACACACTTATTAGGGTTCAACCAAATTTTATAATGA
Source organism: Pinus albicaulis (assembly GCA_034641835.2). NCBI lineage: Eukaryota > Viridiplantae > Streptophyta > Pinopsida > Pinales > Pinaceae > Pinus > Pinus albicaulis. The sequence continues at coordinate 301,901,990 of CM076581.1, forward strand.
TGACACCATTCAAAAACTTGTCGAAGATAAGAGGGATGATCAATTCTCTTTCAAGAACGAGTAGCTAAATCATCCAAATAAGATTCAATGATATGCTTGATGTCGTGGAAATAATAAGACATGGCCCACCTAGAAAGCAGCCCCAACATATTTAAGACCGAAAGGCATATTTTTGTATGCAAATGTACCCCAGGGGCAAATAAAAAGAGTCTTGTGCCGATCTTTAGGATGGATGGTAATATGATTGTATCCCAAGAAACCGTCCATGAAGGAGAAAATATCATTCCCCACACACTCATCAATAATCTGAACAATAAATGGTGTGGGGTAGTTATCCTTCAGACATGCCTTATTATAATCCCTGAAATCAATGCAAACATGGATCTTTCCTTGTTTCTTATCCACAGTCACTAGATTCAAACCCACTCTGTTAAAGGAATGGGGTATATGAAACTCACCTTGAGTAGCTTCTCAACCTCGGCCTTGATAGGTGCAGCTTTCCTAGGGTTGATCGGACGAAGCTTCTGCCATATAGGCTTAGCATTTTCGTAAGTATTGATCTCGTGGTGGTTAATGGATGGATCAATTCTAGGAAATTCTTCATAAGACCAAGCAAACACATCATGAAACTCTCTAAAGAGATCAATATAAGTTTGAAACTCTTCAGGGGAACATTCAGCTTTGATGAAGAAATTCTCAATAACTTTGGGATCCCTGGAAATGTTCACCGGGATAGTCTCAGAAATGACAACCATGTTCCCTTCGGCAAAAACCTGTGTTGGGGCTAAAGGGTTCAAGATCGGGTGAACAAGACCAGAAGAAACAAAGCTATACAATCTCGATTCAACTTCTCGCAAATCTGGTAGAAAATAGGACCGATGATGCAAATCATCCCACGGTCTTTCCATGCTAGTCATTGCTTCAAGGATGACCTCCTCAGATGGAAGAACAATATCAAGGAAATTCTAAGCAGAAGATGAACTAAGTTTCCAAGCCGGAGCCACATCTCCGTCCAACTCCTCCAGTGAAAGAGAAAATGGAATAGAATCTACAGAGTCAAAAATAGATTGATAGGGAATCTCTGCTATAGACATAGGGAATGCCATTCTACCCACTTGACCTTCTTCTAATGTAGAATTAGGAGAAGGTAAGGTCCAAGGATTCAAAAAATAATGAGTTTGAAATAACTCTCATCAAATAGGAACCCTGGAGGATGAGATAGCATCAATATGAAGGGAAGGAGGTGGAAGATCAAAGGTACCCATCAATGAGGTATACATTCCAACCCCCAAATTCTCCACAGGTTGCTTGGAATCATTCACCAAGGGAACAATGGATTCATAGGATGCATTTGGATCTATTGGAGAATAGTCCATCTGATTGATAGTGACAATCCTCTCTTCATGGGGAAAATACAAGATGTGAAATAATGATGAAGCAACAACATCCATTTCATAAATCCAATTCCGCCCCAATAGAAGATTGTAGTCCAAATTGGCTTCAACTATCTCGACCTCAGTATTGAAAACTCTACCCCCAACATAGATGGGAAAAGCCAGAACACTGACATGTGGCCTGTGAGAATGACCATAAAATGCAATGAGAAGAGTAGGTGAAGGCACAACTGAAGGGGATCCATTGGCTTCCCAACATGAGATAGACATGAAACATGTGGAAGAGCCCTCATTGACTACCGTTTGAAAAATATTGATCTTTCTATATGTAGACTTAATATGAAAATCCATGTGATGAGGAAGTCTCTTCTTAATATTTGACATATCAAATGTGATCATAAGAGAGTTCCTTGGATCGACTACCTTGATCACAGTGAGAAAATAACTCCTTTGTGTTGGGCATGACTGGAGTACCTCTAATGAAGACATAGCACAAGGAATCTAAGCTAGATATTCTACAATGGAGTAGTTCTAGGTTTCCTTGGCATTAGGGTTGATTATCTTACACTTAGTAGAACCTTTCAGCATTTGAGGTATAAGATCAACTGCGGGCCTCTCTATATGGAGTGGCTCAAAATTACTAGGAGCACCATTAGCTTTTGAAGACTCAGATTCACCATAATCACGAGATCTCATAGCGATATCATCTTGAGCACTCATCATATATACATTTGAGGAATTTTCCCCTTCCTGGTTGCCCCCAGCGAGAGCTCTAGTATTAGCATTTGCGCTAGCAAGCAGTTGCTGCCCTTGGGGAAAAGGGTTTTTCAAGAAAGCCTAGGAAATAGAGGAACCTTGGTGAGCTAACAAGCGTTGAGCATCCTGAATTTTAGTGCAGAGATGAGTAAGATGGTCTCTGGTGCATAACTTGCATGGAAACTTAAGTTTCTTATTTGCCTCTCTCTTACCCTCTCCAACATTATCGTTGGATTTGTTTGCAATACCCTTCACATCCTTATCTTTCTTCTTATCATTCCATCCATTCTTATTTACATTAGATTTTTTATTTCATTTTAGGTTAGAAGATTTAACAACATTAATAGTTAAGGGTTAGGAAGGAGTAGAGACCGATGACGTAGCCTGAATAGAAGGAGTAGATTGTAAAGACAACTCCTATAATTGATTCAAAAGGTTAGTCGTGCCACTGTCGATCGAACCGAGAAGCCTGTCAACATGAGGACTTGGATTTGATTTGGCTAAATCTACTTTGGAGTGAGGAGCATCCAAAAACATATTATATGGACCCCAGACTGAGAATATATCAATTCTAATTGATGGGCCTTGAAGATAGCTTGTTCCTCAGAGAATACCCCAGAAAGAGATACATCCTTCGATATTTCTGGCGGTAAGGATTTAAGAAACCATTCGAGATGGAATTCATGAGGAATTTTCGCTTTGATGAGCCTCTTCCTTCTCCTTCATTCCTGAATATGATTAGAAATGTGCGTTGCCTTTTCCTACTAGAAATTGGCCAAGAGATCAGTCCCAACATCATAACGAACAAGAAACTAGAATTGGTTCAGAAACATAGTATCCAACTCATCAGATGTAGCAAAAATGCCCCCAGTATGCTCAATTTATAATTTTGAATCATTTCTAGTTAGGTTGCACTGAAATAGTTTCGACCTAATCGAATCATCGATGAGGGAGTTCGAGGAGCACCATAAATGGAAAGTGGGAACATGGTCGGTTGGATCCTCACCTGACTTCCCTTCAAATTTTGGAATATCTGAGGGTAGTTTGGTAGGGACCGGAGGCCAACCCAGGCTATATCGAATTGGATCATTCGTCAATTTTGATAAATCTAGAAAATTCAAGGTTTCCAGGAATGGTAAGCACAGAGGAGCTTGAGAATTCCATCCAAAAATAGAAGGATTCTGAAAATTTTGAAAAGAATACCGTAGATTTTATAAGGCACTAGGTTGCCATGGATTGTTCATAGAAAAATCTGAGCCATAAGAGAAACCTTGTGGCCTAGAAGCATTCAGAGTAAGAACTCCTCCCATTGTAGGATTACCATAAACAAGTACATTTCCCCAATCGAAGTGTTTAACGAAGATGAAACCCCTTTGTAAGGGTTCCAAGAATTGGAGAATGGAGAGAAACTGTGAGAAACACCTATAGAGGATAATGATACATTCCCTTGTTGACCATAGAAAAATTGATTCCCCATTCCCAAAATTGTAAAAGCAGGGTTCCAGCCTTGAAAAGCATTAGAGCTTTGGCCTACGAGAAAATGAATGAAACCTTGACCTTGAGTGGAGAAAGGAAAAGATCCTTAGGAAGGGTTCGAATGACGAATATGACCACTTCCAAAGGAGAAACCCTGAAATGAAGCTAACACACTAGCCATAGAAGACATGGGTGTGGAGACAACAGAAATAACAGGGAAGGAAACATAAGGAATTGCAGTAGATGGAATTCCAAAAGAAAAGGGACCAGAATGGGAAGCAAATGCTTGGGTGCCAAACTTGTAGACGGAATGGAGGTAGAGCCAAAATTTGCCGCACTGGGAGTGATAGTCGAAATAGTAATGGTACCTCCTCCTTCAATCGAAAGAGGAGTATGCACACTTGAAGTGATCATATCTGAAGCTGTGTTCCCAACTGTGGCCATCGAAAGAAAATGAAAAATATGGGGGCTAGCCGACCTTTGAGACGGAGGCCCAAGATACAAAAGAACGTTCAAAAAACTAGCAGGAAGAGGAGAGGAAGGAGTACCTGGAGATTCGGGAATCTCTTCTACCTCAACTTCTTCTACTGGAAAAAGTACTCGAGAGATGATTGGAGTACTCCTCTCTATATCACCACTAGTACTAGGACCACCCACAAAAACAATAGCCCCAAGCGGAGGATCACTCTTCGATGTGTTTTCAACTACTGGATGAAAATTACTAGCAGAATTGCTCCTACACCTTCTTGAAGAAGGCTCGACACTCACAGGAGAAAGCCCATGAAGCCTCCTCGATTGATGAACCGATTGGTCAACCAATTTTAATAATTATGATGTTTTAAGCTAGACTCAAAAAATTATGAAGCTATGGCAATCTAGCAGCAAAGAGCACTCTCTACAAAAATGTCCCTAAGATACAAAAATTAAGGAGCCTTCAGGTATTTCCGCTTTGGGTTATTAGGACTGGACACTAAAATACAAGAAAGCCAATAAGAGGACCTTCTGAGAATAGTCTGGGGTAATTACGCCCCAAGCCTACTAGCGAGGGTAACTGAAACAATTACGCTGACCTCCTAATAGAAGCCTTTGTCGGTGCAAGTACTCAAGCTTCGCAAGGGGAACCTCCATAAATACTAATGAGAGTGATACAATTTCTACCTTAGGTACCATGGGTATTCCCCCTCGCAGTCACCAATGTGATACCTAGGAATAACAACTATGGACACCAGTTCGTATCAGTAGCTGGGCGGAACGGTCTTAGGTCAGGATCCAGCAAATAGAAGAGGGGGTATCTATTTTCTTTTTATTCACTAGCCCTCGTGCTTAACTCTCTGGAGGTAGAGCTTTCCCGGTCCACTTAACGAGGCTAGATTTCACCCATTAATCAACTTCTAAGTTTTCAATTTTGAGTGGCATTGGAGAGTTAACTCTCCACTCACCTATTCCAAGGCCCTATGACCTAGACTAGTTGGTGTATATTAGTGAAAACTCAAAAAATTCTAGTTCATTTTTAGGTTAAGAACTTGATTTTAATGGTTGTTATTTTAAGTTAAGGGTAGATAGAGAATGCAAGTTATGATGTTTTGACGCAAAAGAGAAATTAATAGAAACCTACTACATGAATATGCAAATTTTTCTTCGATGAATGATATTTCTACTTGGGTTCTACAAAAAAACTAAAAAGAAATAATTTTTTCTTTTCTTTTTAATATCACGCTCACACAGAGAAAAACTATCAAAAGGACTACAATGCTTAATGGTGCAAGTAATGAAAAACTACCAATGCAAATGAAAATTCTAGGACTAATTCCAATAAGACTGTATGATCACTTTGACAAAAAGAAAAGACAAGCCCAAACAAGAACTTCTTTGCATAAAAAATGCCAAAAAAAACCTGATATGAAAGAGACAAGCTCACTACAAAGCTTCTCTCAAAACCAAGCAACCAAACCAAAATGACAAACTACCAAATTGCTCCAAAAGGGATGAAAAACATGAAATGAAAACCAAAAGAAAAATCAACAGAAAACACAAATGTTTTTTGATCCTTTAAATTTTTAAGGGGAAAGCAAAAACCTTTGAGAAAAGCACAAAACTACCAAAGGCCTCAAATCAACAAAATGAGCCAACAAGCAACTTCAAATTCCATAAACCAACTGTTTCACTTTCATGAAAGGACTCAATAAGTAGAATGAAGTAGTTAACCCAAGAAAACGACTTGAAACAATAGCATAAAACTTCCAGCAAACAAAAACTTCAAGAAATCAAGAAAGACAACTTCAAGATTCACCAGAACAGTTGACCTCAAGAAACAAGAAAACCAAGAAAGCCAACAAGCTAAAAACCAAAAAATGAATTAATGAACAAGGCAAGCATGAGAAAACCGAAATAGACTCACTGTTTTGAAATGTCAGAATAAACAAGAACCTTAGAAAGAAGTCCCGGTGCAACATCCAAAACCGAAACTTCACCAAGCAAGGAAAAATCCAAGTTGACTAGGATTTCAAGAAAGAAAGAGAGAAAGCTGTTAAATAATTGATTTAGGAGCCAGTAAGAAGGTAGCCTGGTATAAAGGGAGGGAGGAGAGAACTTATTTCACCAGGATAGGCTTCCCAGCTGTGGTGAGCCACTGACCTCCCCAAAATTTCATTTTAGCCTTGATTTTGTTGAGGATCTCGGCCCAATGGAGGGCCTTATTGATACCCAGGGTCAAAGGCAGGCCAAGGTACTTAATTTTATCCTAGCTAGCATAGCCCACATAGCCAAGTACTTGGGAAATATGATTCATGGTTTGCTAATCAATCTCCCAGCCATACACTGCACTTTTCCTCCTATTGAAAAGAGCTCCAGAGACTCTACAGAAGATGTGAATAATCTCCTTGAATGCCCTTGCAATATTTAAGGAATCTCCCCCCAGGAGTAAAGAATCATCAACAAACAAGGAATGATTGATTGGCTTAGTGTATCTCACAACCCTAATGCTACGAAGAGTCCCTTTTATCTTCTCTGCTATCAACTTACGACTAAGGGAGTCAGCCATCAAAATGTACAAGAAGGGGAGCGCAGGACTAAATCAAAATGTACAAGAAGGCTTTGGTTATTGTCTCCAAAAACCCATCCCTTTCTAACCATAGAGGACTAAATCGGAAGGGGATGGGCCATAGGTTTTCCTCTTCTTCTAACAGCAGAAGGATAGGTTTATGATCAGAAGTCAATTTGGGTAGAATTTTGGTGCAGATTACCTTCTTCTCAGAGAGAAGGGTGCTCTGTATTAGAAATCTGTTAAGCTAGGAAGAAATGTGCTCCTTCCCTACTATATTATTTGACCAAGTATAGAGCCCTACTTTAGGTTTGAAATCAAGTAAATCCCATTCTTGGATCAAGTCTTCTACCAAGGGGAGGATGTGATCCTTGCTTATAGTGCCTTCTATTTTCTCCTTTGGATCGAAGACAAGGTTGAAATATCTGACAAGGATTATATTCTTAGGTGAGTAGGATTCAAGAAAGTCAGAAAGGGTTTTCCAACAATCCTTTTTTTCGGCATAGAGGACCGGAACATAAATATTAAAGAGGGCGAGGGTGGTCTTACTTGCTAGATGTTGGAGTTTGGTGTAGATCCAATGTTGCATTTCTAAGGAGCTGTTAAGATATATTTTTTCATCCTCCTAGAGGGTGGCAAGCCCACCGCAAGTTCCCCTTGCACTTACTATTTTCCTGAATTTTGTTTTCCATTTGTCTTTACTAAGGTCTAGAAGGGCTGCCCCTTCTATTTTAGTCTCTTAGAGCTTGAGGATCTCAAGGGTTTCAGATTTCAGGAGGTTCTTCACTGCTTCTGGTTTTGAGGGATTCCCCAAGCCTCTGTAATTCCAAGAGACTATACACATTATTTGCTTGCAGAGGAGTGGCCTTTGGGAGGCTTGGTTCGAGTGTTTCTGCCTATGGACATCTCAATCGTAGACTGGATGCCTTGCATTTTTTGTTTCTCAACCTCTTCTTCTCTTGCCTCTCTATGATACTTCCTCCTGAACCTTTTCGTGGGTCTCTCAAAAGTTTCTTCTTCCGAAGATCCAAAGGATTCAAGGGGCTTTTTTCTTGTCATATCTACATAGGAAGGGGAGGTGGAGACTCCTCTTAGAGATCTAATTTGTATTGAGGCAATTTATTCCTATATTTTATCTTCTGTTGTTAGATTAGGCTGTGGTTCTGCCACTTCGGCTTCCGTTGCAGCTCGTGGTTCTTCTGGGGTACTTATAATTTCAAAAGGGTTGGAGTTTGCATCTGTACTTGGAGGGACAGAAGGCCCCTACCCTTGTGTCGTCAAGGTAGGGGCAACGCTACCTGTTGGTTTACTTTTCCCTTTTTCTCTGTTGTTATATTTATTAGAGGCAAATTTCTAGACCTGAGTCCATTGATCCTCCTTTGAGGTCTCGGTCTCCTCCACTGTTTAGTTTTTGCAACATCTGGCGAAGTGACTGTAGCCATGGCAATACCGACATCTAAATGAGATTTTCTCATAATCAAGCTCTTGGATGTGAGACCAGTCAACCACCGTGAGTTTAATAGCCTCAGGGAGGCCTTCCTCCAAGTTGAGTTCTACGAAAATTCTTGCACAGGAGTACTGGTCCCTCCTTTCTGCTCTATCTATGTACTTCCCAAGTTTTTTGTCTATGGTTTCTAAGGATTTGTGGTTCCAACAATGAAGAGGGAGTTTGGGCATGCGAACCCAAACCGAAACAGCTGAGGGGACATCTTGGCTCGGGTAAAAATCAGGGGTCCATTGATTCAAATATAGACACTGAGAGCCCACGAAATACGAGGCGTTTCGAAATATCAGGTTCCTATCTTCTACTGCTTCAAAGACAAAGACAAAGAAACCCTTACCGAATAGGTAGCTTTTTATGCCTTCTTTGATAAGGGGAGACTAGTTTCTCTAGATCCAGGCTTTGACAGCTTTGGGCAAGGGCCAGAGCCTAGTGAACTACCTAATGAGTCTGCGTTCTGCAAGGTTTAGGGCCAATCTACAAGGTTCTTCAATTGGTATATCAACTGTGGGGATTGAATCCAATCTTTTTACGAATTTTTGCTGGAGCTCATTTGTTGGGCGCTTGGTGCTGCTAGCCACCAGCTTCTTGAAAGCAGATAGCTCGGGAGGAAGAGTGGTTGCATTCTCTGTGCCCCTTCCTGGAGCCATGGCGACGCTGCAGTCTCAGAAACAAAGAGTAGGTTCCAAGCTCAGCGCTCGCGATTGCTTTTTCCCATTTAATTTTGACGAAATCCTATAAAACAATATTATACTGACTAAAACAAATTCATGTGCCAAGGGTATATTTTCAATATTAGCAGATGTAATCAATAGAAAATACCTATTTGAATAGTTGTTTTTATTAACAAATAACAAAATTATTTACTTGATAAATAATAAATTTTTAAAAATTTATTTTAATATAAAATAATGGTGATTTTTTATATGACCAATGATAAGAAATTGTATTGAGACCTTATTTACACAGAACTAGATGATAAAATGTTTTAAAAGACGTTGCGTTATCATAATAAAAGAGATCTTTACAAGGAACTAACGTAGGTAACACCATTTAAAAACTCGTAGGCTAAAATCTCAAATAGTAATTTAGAAATTTTGGTAATGAAAAATTTTAGCAAATTTGAAAATTTTGATTACAATAGTTAAAATTTAGTATTTTGGGTGCTATAAGGGTTTTTGATGGTGCTGAATCTATTTCACCATAAAAAATGCAATTCAAACACTCCAACTACCTGATTTTTTGATTTTTTTTTTTTACTAGATTCCAACATAACACTACTGTCCCAACTATTTTATTGTTGTGTCCATAAAAAAATCTATTTAGAAATCCACACTACCTTGATTCACATCTCTTAATGAACCACGTGATTTTATAGTCATTAGCTTTAAATAATAGATTCCTATATTTTTTTGTCATATTGTAACGAATTTTCACCAACAGTATTAAAAATAAAAGACATCCATTATAAGTAGCATATAATGAATAATCTAAATAAAATAAAAAAACCAAAAACCCATAATTAATATAAAAACACTATGAAGATATATATCTTACTAACTAGTTGAATTTGGCAGATATTTGATAGCCTTTTCATCCATTTCACAATGCTATATTTGATAGCCTTTTTATACATTTCACAATGCTATGTATGAAAGCTCTATAATGAATGCTTCAGTTTAATTAATATTTTAACAAAATAAAATATAATTTATAATTATTAATAAAATAAAATTAAAATAAAATTTATATTTATTAATAAAATAAAATTTAAAAAATTTATGTATTAATAATTTTTGTACGAATGCAAAATTTACAATCATTAATTATAATAATAAAAAATTCCATCTTATCAACTAGATGTTGCATGATCTTTCATAACAACTTTTTGCTAAGTAATGTATTATGGAATCTAGTATTGTCTCAATATTATGTTCTAGGTGATAATCAATTTACAAATTGAGATTTTCAAAAGTCACATACATTTGGATTTTGCCCTCGGCGTCAAAGTTTATAGATTTTATGTTTATGGGATTGGTTTAAAATTGATTTTATAGTTGTAAGTTTTAATACATAGTAGAAAAAAGATTTACTAAAGTTGTCAGTATTTAATCTTTTCATTTATATTTTCATCTTTCTTATGAAATTTAAATTTAATTAAGAATTAATCTGGCATTAATTAATTAATATATATTTTATAAATATATTTATAATTTATTTAAAAATATATTTTAAATTAAATTCTAAAAAATTAATTAATAACACATTAGAGATAGTCTTGAGGATAAATTATAGTTAGTCTTGAGGATGTGATTCAATGGTTGGGAGAAAATTTGGTCTCACAAGTTTTTTCCAATAACACATTTTATATATAACATATTTATAGATACATTTCAAATTAATTTACAAAAACAATATAATAAATTAAAGAGTGTTTAGTATAAACATATTCTAAATCAAATTTCAATTTTTTTTAGTTGAAAAATACACAGTTTATATATAACTTATTTATAGATATATTTCAAATTAATCTTTAAAAAAAATGTAATAAATTAAAGACTATTTAATATCAAAATATTCTAAATCAAATTTTGAAAAATGTTAATAAATCTAAAAGTATTTGGCACAATAATTTCAAGGAGGTGAATAATTATAAATAGTTTAGATATCATTTTTGGGATTCAACTGCGTTATGTAAGTTATTCATCTAGAAGTGGGATTGAAACTAGTGAAATTAATCTCATAGGGTCAATCATCACTTTGGAGGCTTGCTTCCTAGGCTTGCACCCGATAACTAGGATTTCCTGGGAGGTCACCCATCCCAGAACTCCTCTAGCTCAAATCTAATATAATGAGCAGCCTTAAAATATAAATATTTTGTTTAAAAACAAATTTCAAATAAATTGGAAAAAATTTAGTGTGGCTATTTTTATTTTTAACCAAATGCACACTTATAAGAATTGAATAAAAAATAATAACATAATGGATAAGAAAATATATATTGTGAAATAAAACTTTTAATACAAATATTTAATTACATTTTTTTATTTTATGATTCATTTATTACTTTCAAATGTAGATATACAATTATATAATTTTATTACCATTAGAAAAAAAAAAACATTATTTATAAGAGATAAAAATGAAAAATAAAAGGAATAGGATTAAAAAAAATATAATTACAATTTTCTTTTTTTTTTAAATGAGCTTTCATTTTTTTTAGAGATAATTGTATATATGTATAGACGCCGGAAGAAGCAATAAATACATCCTCAATTATGATATTCTCATCCATAGTTTCCCACAATTTTTTCTCTACTACAATCCTATTAAAAAAAAAAGCCAATTAGGCAGATGCAATAAATACATCCTCAATTACGATATTCTCATTCATAGTTTCCCACAATTTTTTCTCTACTACAATCCTATTCAAAAAATAAAAGCCACTTAGGCAAATGCAGTGAAGTTTCCACCATGTCCCTGTTGTTATAAAACTTGTGTTGATGGGATTTAATTTTTAGATTTTGTTTTACATTTAAAGCTTCTATTAGAGAAAAATTAAAATTGAAGTGTTTATGAAAAAGGTGTTTTTATTGTGAGGTTCCACTTAGTAACATTGTACAAATTTGTAGGCCTTGGTATTGTAGATATTTGGTTTAACGTTGTCAGTCACCCTCTGCCATTTAACGTTGTCACTCAACCCTTGTTGTTTATCACTGTCACTCACCCTCCATTTGTCGTCGTCGTCATGCCCTTTTCACCCATAGGTTCAAAGGAAAACCAAAGGAGTAGAATATTTTGGGAGATCATCTCACCACAAACATAGTTCACTATTGAATGCATGTTCATAAAGTGTGCAATTTAATCTCCAATGATGGGTAATTAAAATATAAATTTTATATTGATTATTAAAGATCATATATTGAATAAAATTTGAGCTCACAAGTATAAATATTGTTAAAAGGTTAGGATTAGGCAAGATGTAGTAAAAAAATAGGTCAAGCAAGGAAGGAAGCCAAGGTAATGGTAGTATGGATGAAAAAAAATGGAGATGGTGTAAATGGTGCTAATGTTTAGTGAAGGAGTTAATGTGTGAAGTTAATACTTGAAGTGTTTTGGTCCAAGGAATTTCCTTATGAAATTCAGGGAGCAATGTTGCATGGAGCATCATAGTTAGAATCTCACCCATACTGACATAGTTGAGTCCACCATATTTTTGGCATCAAAATCTTAGAATCATTGGGTGATGAAGAGCCCATCTCTACCTAAGAAATAGGGCCCATAATTCAGGACATTCTCTAGATCTTTCTGTGTATCAAATTAAACAATAAAGAATCATTTCCAACATAAATAGATGTCACAATTGGGGTCTAGGAAGAAAAGACCCACAAGTGTAAATTTCCATCTCTAGGCCAAAAAACATTGAACTTGCATGTTACAAATTTGGAAGATTAACCTCCATAGCTAGTACAAGTTCCATTTTTTATATGATGTAGGGCCCCATGTTGAATTAGGGTTGATCTACTATGTTGTGAGCCTTGCCTTTCACTACATCCTTGAATGAGGCAAAACCACTGGGACATGTAGCCTCAAAACCACTGGGATTTTTGAAGCTCGAAGTTCCATCATGTAGCCTCAGGCTTATTATATTAGCAGAGTTCCATGAGATGTAGTAATATTTGATCTTAAAAGAGTCTTGTAGCATCTTCCCTTTGAATAAAATGCATTGAGAAATTGTAGATATGTCCAACCTATTTTTAAGGCAATGTTTCAAAATTTCCAGTAAGTCGAAGCCTTCAATCTAGAAAAGGGTGGAATTTCCATTTATATTATTTTAAGAAGATATGAAATGTTTTATTTTCCAAGTTAGCCCATCTCTTGACCATATAAAAAGTGGTAAAATGATAATGGATGAGCCAATTTCTATTAAATAATATAAAAAATGGGACTTCACTAGAGTGCTTCCTGAGGTCTGGAGGTTAGAAATTATTTTACCTTCGGTGTGGAAATTTTCACCCCATAAGGTGACATTGATGATGTAACCTGACATGTAGCACACAAATATAATTTCCTTCCACATTCTTGGCTTCTCCTTCCGGCGTTTCTTTGCACCTCTTGGTGCAATTGCTAATTCTTAGTCATTGATCTTATTCTTCAAATGTGGAAATATTTTCTTAGTTGCATATTGTTGTGCTACATTGGCCTCATGTATGTTGTATTGGTCTACAATACCTTTATTTCATGTGTCTAATCATCACTAAAATCCTATTATGATTTATGTGTAGCATTCATTATTCATTTTGATTTTTGATCCTATTCTACCTATCGTTAATTTTTGTATTTCCCTATGCAGTTTTTAATCGTAAATTGTCCTCTATAACAATGTGCTATAAATTATTTTTACTTCCCCATGTTGTTTTTAATCGTAAACTGTCATCCATAACAATGTGTGATAAAATTAAATGAAGCCATCACTAGTACTATTTCTTATTTAAACAAGTGCCACTGGTAGGGGAAATATAGAACAAGAAGCAATAGTTGTAATAATAGTAAATCCAACATTACCGCTATTCACACATGTAGTAGAAAGATAAATAGTGAATGGATAATTTGGTTATTTCACTGGACCAACTGGGTCCATCTTTTATCCACCTGGTTAAACAACCACCTTTATTGTCAGAATGTATGTTGGGAACACAGACTGTAGTGCGTAGTGTGCATCATTATGGAAGAATGCGAGTTAGCAAAGAATACTACCAAAATGGGTTATTAGTCAACATATGCTAATCTTGATTATCACATTCGTGATCAGAAGAATATCCTTTCACTACAACTTATTAGTCCCTGCCAGCAGGCATGGGACTTTAGTAATCGAAACGCTGCTTTTAGCATTAGTCAGTATGACATATAACCTAAGTTTTTAAGCCCTAAAATCTTTGAAACCTATGAATTTTTTGTATTAGTTTCTAATAACAAATCACCTTAGTTATAGTCTGATTGGCCTCATACTGAGGCATATGAGGCATATGAGGCCAAATATTAGCATAAAAATAAATAATGAAAAAAAAATTGAAACCATTTAAAACTGAAAGGAACTAATGCCAGAATTAAATCTCAAACATTTTATGTTAATCAAACTACATTGTCTAATCAAACTATATTTTCCACTGCTAATATTTTCCACCGCTACATGTGCTCTTGCTACTGCTTCAGTTTGTCTATATGTAACATGTGGATAGCAGGTGCCACTAACTTGACAACACTGTGTATCTATGACCCTAGTTATGTAACATGTAGATAACAGGTGCCACCATTTTTGTAACAAGTGCCACTAACTTGACAACGCTGTGTATCTATGACCCTAGCTAGTGGCTTCCTGCATGCAAAAGATAATTTGCAGCTTATTTACAAATATTATTCACTTTTATTTCAAGCCATTCAATAAAGACCAAGAAAATTAAATAGAGTTGAATTCCTGGTGGGGGCAACTATGATCTCATTATTTTTCTTCTCCTCAAAGAAAGAGCTGAATTCCTCGTGGGCGCTAGTGATTTCATTCGTTGTTGGAGTACACTACCCACCTTTCAATGAACCCCCAATGATTCTAAGCATGCACAGTTGCGGTTCAAGCCACGAAAATTGCAGGTTCTACAACATATTGTATTTTTACTCACCTTTAAACATTAAATAGGCTTCAGAATTAGGGTTTTTCTTGTTATTGTTTTCTGGAATTCCTAATTGTGATTCATGGGAAAGGCGGTATGTAGCCAATTAGATAGCTAAAGTTATTTTCTTTCATTACATTACATTGTAAATAAATGGCCTTGGAAGGTGTTTTTCTGATTAGGGTTTTTCCTCCTTATGATCACCGCAAATTAGATTGATTCCTTTCCCACGTCACCGAATTGAACATGTTGTGCCACCTTAGTCAGTTTATGGTTATGAACAGTTTCCCAAGGATCCGCACAACAGTATATATTACAGCGGAATGAGAAGACAAAGTGTTTTCCCACATAGGGTAACAACTGAGGATTATACATTGGATTTCATTCATATGGTTCTTCGAAATATCTCGGCTCCCCCTCCTAATGCCAAACAATCAAAGAATTTATTTAAAAGAGAAATTTGGCTCTCAACTCCAACAGCATTGTGAAGAAAATAAAATCAAGCAACGAATAGTAGATCATGGAAGCAGTTTCGTCTATCCAACAGTAAGGATACGCACAGAAAACACTAGTGGGATAAACTGTGATCTAATAGTAATCAACTGTACCTTTGTCTAAGAGCTGAAATCATGGTGGCCATGGTTGTGATTTGTTAGTACGAAATATGGGATTACAAGGAGGGAAGAATATGTCAAAGAGCTGAAAAATACAGGTGGGTGTCGTTGTTATCTGTTAGTGTGGAATATGGGATTACAAAAAATTCCGGTGGGCGTGACTGTGATTTGTTAGTGATTGAAGATGGGATTACAAAGAGGGACGCATATCTTGCAAATTAAAAATTACATGGCCTCCCGTTATAAAAGGATTCAAGGGTTGATTTCACCTACAATAGCCCTCATGTTGCACTTGTCCAATCAAGTAGAGCTTGCTTCCTCATTCAAGTGTAAATCATTTTTTTATTTAAACTAATATATGTGGGTGGGCTTTTGGTTGTAGTCTATAAGCCTAGAGGGTTGAATGCTCAAATTGAAGGAACGGTTTCTCCAGTGAAGGAACATTCATTGCAAGCATATGACACTGAACTGTGACTAACTGGTAAAGGAAAAGCATTTACCACTTGAGCCTCTCATTGGATTGAGGGTAGACCTGAAGTAATTCATTATGATGAAATGGAGAGACTAGCTGAAAGATTAAATTTTATAAACTTGAATTAATCTACCCTATGATAGGAAGCCAGGATAATAACTTTTGTGGAGAGTTTTTGAATGTATAAATTTTTTCAGCACTCATATCTTCATATTACAGATAAAAAAATTAATCAATTCCTAAAGATTACAGATATAAAACTTAATAAATTCCAAAAAAATCTCTACCAAATTGTCCCAAAAAATCCTAGGAAAGGGAAAAAAATCTAATCATTAGACTACTACATTAAAATCAGTTGGAACCAGTTATGTAGTGAATTTATTCATTAAAATCAGTTGCAACAGGTTGTTCTATAGTGAATTTATTCATTATATAGCTGATAGTGTGTTTGGTTGGTTACAGGGTATTTCCATAAATAAAACCCTTTGGAATTAATATTGGGGAAGAAACCATATCAGTAGTTGGTGAAAGAAACACGAAGCAAAGAAAAAATCAACAAAAAAAAACACCAAAATGCAGCTACAGCTGCAAAATTACACTTAAACGAATTTTCCGATTGAATCATCTGCCTCCGGCTAAGCCTCTATATTTATACAAAAATTTCATGTCGGTTACAATGATTAGAATATTATTTTGGTGAGGTCGTGCTTGCCCTTTCATTTCTGCAAGTGGTAGTGATTTTTCGATGCTTGATACATCAAGGCAGTGAGGCGGTGCAGGCGGCACTCACAATGAATAATTATGTGGACATTCTCCCCCTTAATTATTTCACAAAAAACAAAAGAACACAACTTTTCTATTACATCAAAATTTCTTTACATCATACATACTCCTATATTTTCCCTGTGAGTTTCAAACAATTCTTTTCCCAAGGGTTTTGTAAAAATGTTTGCAAACTGGTTTTGTGATAAGCAAAAATCTATACATATTTCATTATTTCTTACTAATTCTCAAATGAAATGATACCTTGTATCAATATGTTTACTATTCTTATGCAAAACATGATTACTTGATAATGGGATAGCTGATTTGTTATCACAAAAATCTGAGTTGGTTCTTTCTGTTCATGCAACAACTTAGTCAAAATTCTTCTCATCCACATTGTTTGACATGCTGATGTTGTCGTTGTAACATAATCTGCTTCATATTATGATAGAGTCACAATGGATTGTTTCACTAATGCCCATGAAATTGTACCTGAACCAAAAATGAACACATATCCAAACGTGCTCTTCCTATCATCAATATTACCTGTAAAGTCACTGTTTCTATATCCAGTTAGTTTAAAATCTAAATCAGATGTATACAAGATACCATAGTTTCTTGTTCCAGCAACATATCTTAAAATCCTTTTTTCCAACTAGCCAATGGGTACTCTTCGGAGACTCCATGAATCTAGAAATGAAACTTACAACAAACATTATATCAGGCCTTGTTGCATTCAAGTACATAACACTTCCAACCAATTTCTTATACAAGGTTGGATCAATATTTGAACCTTGATAATCCTTACTGGTTTTTGTACCAATTGCAATTGCGGTTACAACTGGCTTATAATTTTCCATCCTGAACCTTTTCAATATCTCCTTTGCATACTTAGATTGAAAAATGAAAATACCATCTTTAGATTGAGTTCAATACCAAGAAAATATTTCATTAGGCCTAAATCAATCATATCAAATTCTGTTTTCATGCTTGTCTTAAAATCATCTACTAAGAGATCTCCAGTGAAAATCAAATCATCAACATATAGGCACAAATCAAAATTTTACCTTCCTCGTTTACTTTTTTATACAAATTTGGCTCACTTGGACTCCTGATGAATCCACTATTATTCAGATATTCATCAATTCTACTGTACCACACTTGGGGTGCTTGTTCAATCCATATAATGCTTTATTTAATTTGTAAACTTGATCTTATTTACCATCAATTTTCTATCCAAGAGGTTGTTTTACATAAACCTCTTCTTCCAAAAAACCATTTAAAAATGCAGACTTAACATCCATTTGATATATTTTCCATTTTTTTTGTTCAGCAGTAACTAATACCATTCTTACTGTGTCAAGTCTAGCTACAGGTGCAAAATTTTCATTATAATCAATACTAGGTTGTTGACTGAACCCCTAAGCTACAAGTCTTGCTTTATGCTTTTCAATTTCACCTTCATCATTCACTTTAGTTTTGTAAATTCCTTTAACACCTACAATATTCTTATCTTCAGGAAAATTTACAAGTTCCCAAGTATTATTTATTTCTATAGCATAAATTTCTTCATCCATAACTTTTATCCAAACTTTTTCTTTCACGACTTCATCAAAATTTACTAGATCATATGCAAGTAATGAAAAATTTAAAACGTGATCTATTTCATCATTCTGCTCATACAATTCTCTTAAAATTATAGTTTTCCAACCTTTAATTCCATCCTTTAATGTATCCATAGTAGGATTAGATTCATTACTCCCCTCCGACCCTGTTCTTTGTTGTCCACCGTAACTTGATGGTTCACCATGTTTGTGATTTCTCGGTGTTCTGCATTGTAATGGACTGAATCTTGGTGAATGAATTTATGAAGTGCTTGCAGTAGGTGTATATGGAATCGACTGTCCACCTTGTACCTCTTTCTCATCTTCATTATCATCTCCATGAGATAATACAACTCCCTCTGCAACAGATTTATCTATGCTTCCATCCCAAGATTCTTCTTCCTTGAATTCAACATCCCTACTAATAATATATTTCTTGGTGATGGGATTATAGAGTTTATATGCTTTAGATTATTCACTATATCCAATAAAAATACATTTCTCACTTCTATCATCTAACATATTTCTCAATTTTTTAGGAACATGTGCATAAGCAACACAACCAAAAATCCTTAAATGAGATATATGACAACTCTTACCATTCCATGCTTCTTTAGAATCTTGGTCCTTCACGCTCTTTGTCAAACTTCTGTTAAGGATATAAACAACACAAGATACTGCTTCTCCCCAATATTCATTTGGTAGATGCCTTTCCTTCAACATGATTCGAGCCGTACCCATAATAGTTCAATTTTTCCTTTCAGCTATCCCATTTTTCTGAGGAGTATAATGTGTAGTAAATTGCCTCTTGATTCCATGCGATTGACAAAAATCAATGAAATCTATTAGCATATATTCACCACCTCTATCTAATCTCAAAATTTTAATATTATTTCCACTTTCTTTTTCAACCATAGCTTTAAATCTTTTAAATACAGAAAATCCTTCAGATTTCTGTTTCAGAAGATAAACCCATGTTTTTTTACTGTAGTCATCAATAAAAGTTAAAATGTAAACATTACCAGCCAAAGAAGGTGTTTGCATCGGTCCACACAAATCTGTGTGAACAATCTCCAATGGAGCTTTCGCCCTATATGAAACTCCAAAAACAAATTTATGTCTATGATGCTTTGCAAGTATACAACTTTCACACGAACTCGTTGGATGATGAATACTGGGTAACCATTTCAGCATTTGTTTCTTCTGTAACAAATCTAGACCACCAAAGTATAATGACCATATATTAAATGCCATAACCACAATTCATCGAAATTCTTAGTTTTATAAGCACTCAAGGAGGGAGAAAACTCATTTGTCATTATAAGCGCAAACATCCTATTCTTTGTCATTTCAACTCTTGCTATAAACTGATTGCTTTGATATTTGTCAATGATAGTACACACATTATTCTTGAAGAACACTCTACAATTTTTCTCTATGAGTTTTACAACTCTCAACAAATTGAATTTTAAGCTAAGAAAATAATACACATCATCAATTATTATTCTCTCACCATTTCTAGTATAAACACCAATTGCTCCTTCACCTTTAACGCATACCTTATTATCGTGACCCAACTTGAATTTAGACTGAATACTGGTCTCTAGATTGGAAAACAAATCTTTTTTTCCCATCATGCGATTGTTGCAGCCACTATCTACAAACAAAAAATTATCTGAATAGTCTTGAGTTACATTAGAAGTCAAAAACACTGAATTATTATTATCTTCCAATTCTTCTGAGATGTGTGCAGATTTCTTACCAACATCTTCCTGCCTCTTCAAACACTTAATAGCAAAATGACCATATCTCTTGCAATAATAACATTGAAATTTAGGCATATCATACCTTTGATTTCCTCGATGCCACATTCTATTGTTACTCCCCCTTAAGTTAAGAGGACGTTGCTGAGATTTCTCTTCATGCTCATAATAATCTCACGGATGTCTTTGGTCAACTATTCTGCTGCCTCTTCCTCTATTACTCGATCTTCCTCTGCCTCTTCCTATATTAAATTCTAGCTAAGTTTTGAAGGCATTCTCCAATGTGATATCATCATATCTTGACATCCTCGATTAATGTGCAATAAACGAACCAGCCAACTCTTCAATTTACATTTGACTTGTGTCCTTGAACTCTTCTATGGATACAACAACTGCTTCAAATTGGCAAACTTCGAAGAAATTTCTTGATCACTCTCTTGTTTGAGAGGTCTTCTCCATACTGTCTCAATTGATTAACAATAATCATGACTTGAGTCATACAAGCATCCGCAGTTTCACTATCTTTCATTTTCAGATTCTCAAAATCTCTCCTCAAATTCTGCAACTTTACATTCTTTACTTTCGCTACACCTTGATAACCGGATTCAAGGGTCTCCCACGCCTTTTCCGAAGATTCTGCATTCGACACTTTTGAAAGCATTATGTCATCTAACCATTGTTGAATAAGGCCAAGAGATTTATAGTATTTTTTTATGTTGTCTTTCAACAAAATTTGTTCAAAATTTGTAAGATCCATCTCCGTTGCCTCATTAGCAAGCTCTGGATACCCATTAGTAACAAATCCCCAAAGATCATGAGAACGCAACAATGTTCTCATTCGAATAAACTAGGAATCATAACTTCTTTCATTCAAAATAGGAACTGATGACTGAGTAATATTGGTAGTTTTTTCCATCATTAATAGAAGAGTTAGTTAATAAAATGGAATGTAAGAGTACTTTCACAATATGGATATAGCTCTTGAGACGACAATAAAAAAAATACGATGCCAGCCTAGGCTTATTCACTAGCAATAATAAGTGAATCTAAAATACTTTGGAAATATGGATGAATTTCTTATAAGAATGGACAAGAAAAAATGAAACACTTAAACCATTCTCTAAAAATACACGAAACCAAGATACTCATGGGTAGTAAGTTAAAATAATAACTTGACTAAGATTTTGGGAGATGAGATTTATATGTGAAACAAAAGTGGACTCAACGTTTGTGGAGAAGAGATTTATATATGAATAAAATAGTGGGCTCATAATACTGGAAAGGCATAATACTAGAAAGACGTATAACGTTTTATAGACAACAAAGGAAAGTTTTATAGACAACAAAGGAACCGAGAGCTAAAAAAACTGATTTTGTAAAAATAATTACTCCAACAATAACTCACTCCAAGCTCGTACAATCTTCACACGTCCAAGCTGAACTTCAGGCTATTTCTCCTACACACAGAAAATATTAAAGCTAGTTGCACAATGCTCTGTGTTGGCCGCTTTACGGTTTCAATAAAAATTTAAATATTATGGGCATTCACAAATCCGTCCGACCCCAAACAACTGCACAATGATTGGCAACAATTGGCTTTCAGCATCAGCGAAAACACTCAACGTATATGGCTTTCAACAACATAATACACACAGGAAGTTAATCTGGCTCAGTGGTAATCATAAGTTAATTTTGGCTCACTCACATCAATGGTAATCAAAAGCTAATCTGGTTCTGACACCAGATGAAAGAAACACAGAGAAAAGAACAAATCAACCAAAAAATACACCAAAACGCAGCTATAGCTGCAGCATTACACAAAAACGAATTTTCTGAGTGAATCATTTGCCTCCAACTAAGCCTCTGTATATATACAAATATTTCATGTTGGTTACAATGATTAGAATATTATTTTGGTGAGGCGGTGCTTGCACTTTCATTTCTGCAGGTGGCAGTGACTCTTCAATGCTCGATACGACAAGGAAGTGAGGCGGTGCAGGCGACGCTCACAGTGAAATAATTATGCTGACAGTTGGTTCACTGATACCAGAGCCAAAATTTCTAGAGAAGACAATGGTAGTAAAAACAGTGGTGTCAAATGAATCAGAAGTGGCAGAAAAAGTGGCGGAAAATGAATTAGAGGCAAATGGAGGGAAAAAATAACACACCAGAGGGGAATGGATGCTAAAAAATGTTTTTAGAGTTGGAAAATCTCTAGATGCTGACGAGTGGGATGTTATTGTATTTGGTGATAGTGCACATGAATATGTGAAGAGAATGATGCGCAAGATACTCATAACTTGCTCCAAACTGTCAATCAATTGTTTTGGGAATTAGGATGACGAAGGGAGGGAGTATAATCTGTGTATCCATACTTGTGATTGCGAATCCTCTGATAAAATAGAAAAAGCTCTCAGATCAAAGACCGAGAATCCTCTGGAAAAGTCAGATAAATTTCGCTTCGTCTTCTATCGTCTGTATCTTCCAAAGAAAATTTTCCCGAACCTTGTACGACGCAGTGAATCATGTATGCGAGATCGAGAGGGGTTGGATAATACAATGGTGTGTAATGAACCGGTTGGATTTCAAAACAAAAAAATTACTGGAGGGATCTCAAATTTTTATAGCGACAACTGATGCCCAATCAAGAAAGAATACTTGAATCAAGTGAAGGAATACTTGAATGAGGCACCGAGGCATAGCTAAGAACCAATAAATCACTCCTTCATTGTATCAAACCACTGTATCAAACCGAATAAATGAAGTCTTGTGTACTATAAGGATTGGTGCATTGGTGGCACACAAAAAAAATATTAGCTTGGGATATAACCAGATCTGAGGGTGATTGTGAGAGCCAAACGAAGAGTTTGGATATATAAAGGCACTTGGTCTTCATGCAAGTCCCACTTGACAGTTCACTTTTTTTTAAATTTCTTATTTAACTTTTTTTATTAGTTTATTGTATTCGTTATTTTTATTTTTAATTTAAATATATTAAAAGAGTAAACAACACTTTTAGAATGTGACTTCGACTTGGATGGCTTGCTTGTTGGAATATGTAATTCCTACTTGTCTTCAGTTGTGACTTTCTATGTATAGAGTCTATTCCTATTCCATAGGAGTTAGCTAAAACTAAGTTCCTAGTTTGGTGTGAGGTTGAAATATTCTCTCAACCAACTTATTGTGCATCCAAGATAGCTTACCTATCTTGAGATAATTCCTCAGGTATATATCACTTTATTTGTTTAATAGAATACAGTTTTGCATAGTGACATTTCATTTTGGTATCGGAGCACCCAACCTCAGCTATATGTTGCCTCTTCCAATGGTGTTATAGAAAATCAATTTCTCCATTAAGGGAGGATGTGAGAATAATACAGAATAATGTAGAAATAGAAATGGTTATGGTTTTTTGAACGAGAGTTTTATAATTAGAGTTTAGTTCCACCAGTTCAGGTTTGTTACCTCAAACTTAGGAAGATTAGGTGAGTTCCTATGCTATAAATATGTAATGTTGCCGATGAGATAATAACAAGTTTTTTGTGAGCTCTGTCTCACTTTGTGTGTGCTAGATTTGTTTGATTTAATTTTGGTATCAGAGCTGATAAGGGCCTGGACCTCGGCCCCTCTTGGGATGAGGGAAATAAGAGAGAAAATATAATTTTTGTTTTAGTTTGTCCATTCGAGTTGAACGCCGCAGAAAGTCATTGTTCATTAAGTGTTTGGAGGCCGAGAAGGATCGCTGGAGGACGTGCTGAAGGAGAGTGCAACTCAGAGTGATGTGTAAGACCATGAGCGATTTGGAACTGTGTGTGTGGATCACTGTGGATCAAGCTGCGTGCGTGGTTGTTATGCGCTGTTGAGAATCGAGTGGTCCTGCGTGTGTGATCTACATAGTGGAAGGAGTGACTGCATCCAAGGATCCGGAGACTGCGTTTTCCGCCTACGATGGTATGATCTGGTTATTGCAGATCTAGTTCAATCTTTCGAAAATTGCAAAACAGTCCTGCGTGGTTGTGAGATGATTTATTTATGAAGGATCTCCACATATCAGTTGTGAGATGGTGACTACATGAGGATTCTTACAGGAAGTGCGAATACCTGTCGAAAACAAGTAGGCCAAGAATTTTCTTTAAGTCTATTATTTGAATCAATTTTGTGGAGTCTTCAGACTTTTCTGGTCACGTGCTTGGATTTGACCTCATGTTGAGATGCAGCGGACTGTTTCCCTACTGGGCCCTGTTGAGCTTTGTCATGCGAAATTATGAGAAGAGCTACTATTTGCAGGAATTCCGCGAGCGGATCCTGCCGTGTCTGATGTCTTCGCCTGAACATATGGTTTTTGTTTCACTTACCTATGGATGATGGCCCGAGAGGAATCGATGAGGTGATGTTGGATTCTTATCCCAAGATGGGGTACTCGGAAAAAGTTTTCCGATCATCAAAATAAGATTCTAGTGACAGGGAGGCCTACCCAGTTACAATGGGTATTCAAGGAAGTATGTGAGGGGGACATTGGAAATGAGGCACATCAGTGTGCTTTTGGCATTAATATGTTCTATGCAAAATTAATGTGTCTTTGTAGCTAGTTGAAAGCATGATTGTTTGTGTATTTTGCGTAAAAGAAATATGTCATGATGGAAGTATTTTGGAACTAAAATTAATATACATATTGATATTAGTCACCTCAATATGAAGTTACTTTTGTTAGAATTGACTACTCTAACAAATGACAAGTTAAGGATGTAGTTCCAAGCTTTTAATTGACAAAGACAAAGATGCCCAAGATGTGACATTTTAAGATATGACGTAAAGGAGTAGCAACAACATTTAAAGGATGATGGACAACGAAAGTGAAAGTTTGTTTTGTGTGAGTTTCTTGGAATAGACTCAATAACATGTTTTATAATGAGTCACACAGTTGAATGGTAAGCAAGTCTAGGATGGTTTTGTAGTGGTCATTTTATGTACTCGGTAACTCCAAGAGTTGGATTTGTGTTGTGCCTTGTAAGGCATGTTTATCCCCATAAATTTTGTGGTAATCTTAAAACCACTTTGTAATTACAGGTTCGTGGTCAACCAAAAACCATTTTGAAGTGTCGGTTTGTGGTCAGCCAGAAACCACATGTAACAGTGAAGTGGACTGTAAACAGGTCTATGCCAGTGTTTACCCACTGATGAAGAAATCCAGTGCAAGGTCACCGATGAAGAAATTCGGTGAAAGGTCATCAATGAAGAGATCCGGTAAAAAATTTCCGAAGAGATCTAAGACAGATCTACTTCCAGTGAGAGTTCACTGATGAAGGAAGAGCATGGTTACGGGTCATCCGATAAAACCCATGTTGGAGGGGGATATGTAGATATAGATACATGTATGTAGTGATAATGGTTGACAGAAACATGTATGTGAAGGACATCCTACAATACTAGCGGTTGCAGAGGTTGGTACCCATGCATTCCGGTGGATGGTTGCTCCTTTATATGGAAGTTGAAATATTTTTTTTATGTTTGACCACAACTAGATTTTGCAAAGTGATATTGAGACAAGTAGGAATTACATATTCCAACAATGAACCGGTTGGATTTCGAAACAAACAAATTACTGGAGGGATCTCAAATTTTTTTAGCGACAACTGATGCCCAATCAAGAAAAAATACTTGAATCAAGCGAAGGAATACTTGAATGAGGCACCGAGGCATATCAAAGAACCAATAAAGCACTCCTTCATTGTATCAAACCACTGTATCAAACTAAATAAATGAAGTCTTGTCTACTATAAGGATTGGTGCATTGGTAGCACACAACAAAAATATTAGCTTGGGATATAGCCAGATCTAAGGGTGATTGTAAGATCCAAACAAAGAGTTTGGATATACAAAGGCACTTGGCCTTCATGCAAGTCCCACTGGGAAGTTCACTTTTTTTTAATTTCTTATTTAACTTTTTTTATTAGTTTATTGTATTAGTTATTTTTAATTTTAATTCAAATATATTAAAAGAGTAAACAACACTTTCAGAACATGAATTCAACTTGGATGGCTTGCATGCTTGAGAAGTATTTACTTGACCCTCTCTCCAAAAGAATTCTTTTGGCGAGAACAATTGCAATTATAATTGTTTCATTTTTTACTGGTGGTCATCCCCTAAGGCTGGAACAATTGCAGTCGGAATTGCTTCATTTTCCCCTCTGGCCACCCCGTAAGAGCATGGAGGAACGATAGTTTAGCAGTAGCAGTTTAATTTAAGGCGAAAAAGTTGTAAAATACGCCTAGCGGTAGCCTGAACCAATAATAGGATATGCTACTTAGTGCAAGTTCAGGTGTTTTAAAGAGCAAGAGTTGTGTACATTTGGAATGAGTTTTGATATGAATATTTCTTGGTCTGTTTTCCAAGTTCAAATGTTGGTTCATAATAGGACTGAGAATACAGTATAAACATTAAACATTGTTTGGGAAGTGGGATGAAAGCTTGTTTTATAGAAAATCATTTAGATGCTTTCTTATGATGTACGTTTTGTTTTTTTGTTCTACATTTTCCCTCACCATTTATAAGAGTTTTTGCATTCCCACGTTGTACTCACTTTGGACATATTTTTAGTTCCATTGATCCAATTTTGTGGACGCTAATAAAATTAGCTTATCTCCCTTGGGGTCAAGTTTCCTGACAAAATAGTCTTTTAATTGTATTCCAGAGTGCATATAGTTTGTCAAATTTCCAATTTGTTGCATTAAAGGATTTAAAAAAATAGCGAATTCGTAAATATCTCTCTCATGTGTTGTATCATTTAATTTAATTTAATTTATTATTATTTTTTTAATTTTTTAATCCTATGTTCATATGTTGTATAGTTAAAAAAATAGTGAATTCGTCTTGATAGATTAAAGTCAGTTTTGTTTTGACAAGTTTTCTTAAACTAACTGCTCCAAACCTACATAAATAAATCTGCAAATTTGAAGAGAGGCGTGTTCTTGGCTAGTGTCATAGTCTCTAAAATTAATATTTGGAACGTCACCCATTACTAACGTCCTCCTCAGGGATTCTGTAGTGAAAATGAAGCGGATACTGCAACTGCAACGGAATCTATTTCATTCTTCATCATACCCACTTTCACAATCACAAATACACGGAGTCATCACCGATATCTCCTTCTCCAGCAAGAGCGGCACAGAGCTTTGCGCAAGAAGGAATGAGTGGACTATAATTTTCCTTTGCCATATAATCAATTAATTGCATTTCAGTTTTAATTTCTCATGTAACCGCCTTTTCTTTTACATCATTAGATTGGCCCTATTGAGTTTCAAGATGTAAATTTAGTCAAATTCATTAAAACTAACACAAATTTTAAGTATGGTTTACAATTAGTTGTTGACAATGATTTGGTGTTAGGTGTAAAATTAGTTGAGTGAGATTCTCTTCAGTGACTATGCAAAGGTATAAACTACATGGAAAAAGCAATGCATCATGCACTCTTCTACTGATTAGTATAAGATGGGATATATATCCTTGGACATATACAACGTCATGGTTTGAACTTTTACAGATGATGTAGATATATTGCCAAATATCCTGGTATGACATCTTGATTGGTTAAGAACCCATATCCATTAGTCAGTCTTAAGTTTGATCCCTACAATGTTGGTGAATTGCTGCAACTCTACATACAACACCATGTTTGAATTTCTACTACATAATTCTGCTTACTTGTTACTTATTAATATAATGCTCAGCTGCCGGGGCTTCATTTTTGCTGTGGCCTACTTTGTCCAACTGGCATCGCAAAAGGGATGAAGCTGGATAAAACTTGCCACCAACAATTTTATTAATAAAATGCTCAGGTACCGGGGCTTCATTTTTGCTGTGGCCTACTCCTTCCAACTGGCACCTCAAAAGGCCTGAAGCTGGGTAAAACCTGCCACCAGAAATTTTGGTGGAATAGATACTCTCATATCTAGCAACCAAGTTAGAAAGAATTGTGTGTTGTGTACTGCAGTCCTCGCCTTCAAGGTATGTTTCTAAAGAAACTTTCAAAAATACAAACCAAAAAAACCCTGTTTCAATTACACACAATTCATTTCAATTTTCCAGTTCTCCAGACAGAACAACGTTTTTGGATTTATTTTCGTACGTTGCAATATCTGAGTATTTGTTACAACTTCTATATTTAATAGAGACTGAGCTCTAGTGTCAGAGACTTATTCATGAGGAAAAAAGAAAACTATGGCCCTACCATTTGCAAGACTTCTTAGTTGCCTCTTCCTCAATTAGCCTATACATCCAAGTAGCCGAGTGTTGTTGAAATGTTATTTTCAACTGCAATATTGTACAGTGGCCATCTTCTAATTCTATTTGGAAGGATCCTGACATTGGGCTGGGCCACTTTCTTTTTAATGAATAGTCAATTTCAGTTCTTGTGTTTTAGCGTCAGTCCTTAGTGTTTGAAAAAACAGTGTTTTTTTGTTATTCAGGGACAGACTCTGTATTTGGTAAAACAAAGTATTTTAATATGAAACACAAAGATATTTTGTTTTATGCGTGGGAGGAGTTTGTTTTATCTTGGTGGTCCCCACAGGGATAAGTGTCTTGTTGATGTGGCGAGTTCCGATGTGTTCATCGCAATTGAAACGTTCACATATGAACCACCGCATTTTATTTTTGTTCCGATGGCCCGATTGTTATATCGCCTATGGAGCATTGTGTTAACGGCCTGATTGAAATGTGAAGACCGGACCCGATTCACTTTATATGGCGCAATTTATTTTTGATCGCGGGTCTGATTCTTCAATCGGAATCGGAAGTTTTAGTTTGAACCATTTGCAAAGTTATGTCACGGACCCGATGGGCTTTATTAACCGCATTTCATAAAAGGTTTTCGCGTCACAAACTTGGCTTGCGTCAGCAGCCAATTTTTAGATGTGATATGATTTATAAGACGGATTTGATTTTTCATCGCTCGCACAAAAGGTCTTGTGATGTCAGCGGAATCGTTACGCAAAATTTTCATTGTGTTTTGGCTCATAGTTTCTTTGGAGTTCGACAGTGAAATGTTTTGGTTCATCGCGCGATCAAAAAGTTCGTTTAGTTTTATTAAAGTTTTTGTGTTATAAACATGTGTGATGTATTGTTTTCATATCGCGTGACAAAATATTTTACAACCTTTTGTATGTTGTATTGTTTTAAATATACAACGAGCGTTTGTAATAGGCCCCACAAACTTTAGTTTTAATCTTTAGTTTAGTTTTATTTTAATGTAGTTCTTATATTATGAAAAATGCAGCAGCATATAAAAGTGTTAAAAGCCCGAGAGGCATTTGTAATAGACAACAATAAGTTTTATTATACACAACAGCAGTATATTTTTTTTGGTAACACAACAGTGTTGTAAAACAGAGACAATGTTTTTTTAAGACAGAGAGACAAAGTGTGTAATTTTTGTGAGACAGTGAAGTCTGTTTGGCACTGCGTTTAGAAGTAGTGCAGCATTTTGTATTTTCTTAGTCATAGGAGATTTCGTAACAGTGTTTAGGAGATTTTGTAATAGTGTTTTTTGAAGTTAATGAAATAGTTTTTCAAGTGAAAAACTCTGTCTCCAGTGAAAGAAATTTTTTTATTCTCTGTGTTAAAGAGGAGAGTATTATTCTCTCTATTGTTTGTTCTGAAATTCTCAGAAATTCCAGCCAGTGTTTCAGAAAGTAAATGATCTGCGTCATTATTCAAATGCGGATATAATGAAAGTAAATATCCCTGCCAGAAATCACACCAGCTGAAAAAGTTGTGCGTATGAGTACATTTTTACTTTAACATATTTCAAATTCTAACCAGTTGTGTATCTAATGATAAGTTTTTGTGTCAGATTCTGCAATTGCCACCAATGTGCCATCACTATTCGCGAATGTGCCATCACTATTAGCGAGAGCATTGAAAAATCCATATGGCCCAAGCCAGCCGACCTATCTAAGCGCTTGCGGAAGGGAGATTAAGCATAACGATATCTGGTTATTGAGAATGCAGAGGAAGGTTCCATATTTGTGACTTCAGCAATTTAAAAACTATATCAAGAACTGTCAAGCCTAATTCCACTGTCATCTACTTCCTCATTTTCCTCCTGTGTAGTTTCAGATGATTTTGGCTTGAGCATTACATGACTCATATCTGGTGCCTTGAAATATTGAGCTCCTTGTGTCTGCAACTGAGAACTCAAGTCCTCGATCTTAGCTTCACCAAACACTATGTAGGTATTTGATGCATGACTTTTGAAGACACCTTAACTTAATTGAAATTGATTTAGGCACTAATTTTGTGCCTTAACCTTCGCAAACAGCTATTGTGGCCATTGTTCATATGCGTTCTCTGGAACAGATTGAGAGAATGCTATTTATTTCAGAGAGAATACTCTATATTTCATGCAGAAAAACTAATTAAATGAAACCTCTCCCAGGCAGCAAGTCTCTAGGCAGGGACTTGCTGCCCTACAACCTTCCTTGTTAATAATTGGAAATGTAATTAATTGTAAGTTCATCCTTGTTGGAAATGTAATTAATAATAGGTTCATCATTGAGATCATGCACCTGATATTTTTCCAGTTGTTGATGATTTTTGGTTTTCTTAACTATTACCTTTTCCTTTTGAATATTGTGCTTGATTCCATGTTATCTAATATCAACTTAAAATAATAATATCATCTGTTAATGAAAATCTACACATTAGTTGTCCTATATAATTATTACAAATACATTGTCTCTATATTATTGTTTTTTCTGAAATGAATATTTACAAATTTGTATATGCTTTATTTTTTTAATCTAAATATATAATATTTTGAAAATATTTAGGATCATAATAGCAGTTTCCTTGTTTCCATTTAAAATGAAATTTTCTTATTTTTATAAAATGAATATCTCTAAATTTATATATACTTTAATTTTTTAATTTAAATTTATTATTTTTTGAAGTATTTAGTATTTTTAATGCCAGTTTCCTTATTTTCATTTAAAACAAAATTTTCGTTTTAATCAAGATCCGGAAAATAAAATTTGAGAATAAAGCAACATCAATTCATTGAGCAAGTTTTTTTTTATACGTATTTTATGGTAAAACTGTTAATATTTACAAAACTTTTCTACCCATGAATTTGGCTTACTTTTAACAATACATATGATCTTGGGATCTATGAAGATGTGCTGATTAGTTTTGAGGTTGGAAAATAATGTAAAAGGCTTCAATACAAAAGTGCTTACTTAGAATTAAATTTATGATGAATACAATTCAATCACTTGTCCATGTGTTCTTTTCCTCTCATGCAAATTAGATGCATGGTGGCTATGCATGGTTCAGTTTTCTGAATTTCAAGAAATTGATATGCATAGTTTATTTATTTAAGAAGTTTTTGTTGTTATAATCAGTAGTTGAATTAATAGTTGGAAGGTGGATTCTATTAGAGATATATAATTAATAATAAGGATAATTTTAAGGATGGAAATTTATCTTAAAGTTTAGAAATCTTAGTGAATCTTATTGTCTCTAATATGCAAACTGTAAAATATTTGGCAATATTCTTGTAAAAATATTTGGAATTTTTTTTTGTAAAAAGATTCATGTTTCTAACTTTTTATACTCCCAAACATTCTTGTAAAAATATTTGGAAATATTTTTTTTTTTAAATATTCATGTTTCTAACTTTTTATACTCTAAAAAATTTTAGTGATTTTTAAAGAAAAATAATTTAACACTATTAAATTTGTGCCTATAATTTTTAGAAAATATGAAAATTGGTGAATATTTTTTTGGAAAAAACATAGAAAATTACCCATTTATAAATATTATCCCCTACAAATTTCTCTGCCACTAAAAGGATTATCATTGGAGTAGGGAGGTAGAAGCATCATCGATTATTCTTGGGTTTATTCTTTTCCCTATAATTGAGCTTGTTTAAAATTTGCAGAAGGCCTTTACATGAATGGTCCCGCGAATCAAAAGGTGTGAAATTTTGAGTTAAAAATGCATGGTTTATTATATTCCCCTTTAAATGTTTTTCTATAATGTGGATTAAATTAGATGAAAAGTTCAAGTAATGAAGAAATTGAAGGTTCAATGAATACAACTAGAAGATTCAAGAAACATGTGGGAGTATGTGGGAGTGTAGTCTAGTATGCTTCTTATTTGACTCTATTTCTCATATATGCATATTAATTTCTAACTCATACAATACAAGAAAGTTTACAAGAGTTTTGAAGAAGATAATCAAGATATCGTTATTTAAAGACATTAAAAAAAACTGGAGAGTTCTAATTGACATTCCCTTGATTGGATTTGTCAATTCACTTATGCTTGGTATAAATTCTTTCTTATTTTTCAAATGATGCTACAAGAAATATAAAGTGTCCTTGATATTGGAACTTAGAATTGGTTATTCCTTCACTATATTTGGTTGGTGGAAAGGTTATTTCCACAGGATGTGACATTTCTTTCACTCTCTTGTTGATTGGTGGCTTAAGGTGATATCCAATTGCTATATCATTTCTCAATGGTTAAATATGATATTTGATTTCTATATGAAGTATGTATTAGTCATGAAGATTGAAGATTGATGGAATTTACTCAACATGAGTAGAGAGAACCAAAGTTTTGCAGCTTCAACAATGCTATCCCAAAGAAATATAAGAGGTTGTAAGTAATTAAAAAAAAGTGTTGAGATTTTTAAAAGGAATTTAGTAGTCCATGAAATTTATTAGCTATTGTGGCTATATGCATGCATGCTCAGAGAAAATAATCTTACATTCACAACCTTGAGCTAAATTATGTTGCCGAAATACCTTCTTAGGATATCTTATCTATTTTAATTTGTTTTAGCTATTGCATGGCTTCCATATACTGACCATGGCCCCCTACCAAATATTGTATGTGGGTTGACCAATATATCCATGATTTATGAGGCCGATAATTCTTTTTAGGGGCCATTTTAGAATCTAATACTAATATATATTCTATAATATGCCCTTGGAATCAATTCAACTTGATTCTTCAAACAAGACTTATGCAATTCGAGAAAAAAATACACACCTTTTACTTGCTTTTGAGGATCTCTATATTGAAATTGAATTATATTTGTAATTGTAGATCCTCAATATCTGAAATTCGGCCTTGTAGTAGCCCTTTGAAGCTTCTTTCAAATGTCACAAGTCTAACCTGATTTGGATTCATCAAGGCAAAGTTATGTCCAATCTCCCACAATGACCCAATTATGATCTGGTTCAGTAGATCGAACTTGTACGACTTTCCACGTGTCACTGTTTCCTC
The DNA here is from genome assembly GCA_034641835.2 of Pinus albicaulis. Taxonomy (NCBI): domain Eukaryota; kingdom Viridiplantae; phylum Streptophyta; class Pinopsida; order Pinales; family Pinaceae; genus Pinus; species Pinus albicaulis. The sequence goes on from CM076581.1 coordinate 301,935,334, forward strand.
CTTTGATCTGGATTTATGTAGAAACGCAACAGAATACAAAATAACCATAAACATAGAGATGCAACGGAAATAAGGCTTCATTTCATTAATATCAAATAACAAAAATATGCTTACAAACATAATGGAAATAAAATAACTAGGGTGATGCTAGCTAATCTCTGAGAAGAGATGTGGCGGCTACAGACCTCTGAACTGTGTTACAATGAGGCTAGAGGGCCTATTTATTATGGAGAAATAATGGAGAACTCTAAACATCAAAAAACCTAACCCTGGGAGATGAAGCGCCAAAAATATGGGCCCCGTTTGGGTAAATTGGTGTTTCAACTTCCCGGGGACATAACTTCGGCATACTATCTTCGTTTGATGCACATGATACATCATTAGAAAGATCTATCCGAGGACTAAAAATTTCACCACAAATATCAATTCTAAAACGGAATCATATTCGTTGGAAAAATGATGCCCAAAAAACATCGTTTAGGGCCTCAAAACGGCTCCAGAATTTCAGGACTCGAGAAACTACTAAAAATAGTAAGTTGTGCCTAAATTGAAAAACTGAAAGAGACAATGGTGGGGCCCCAAGTGAAATAGGCTGGTGACCACCAATATCCACCTAGATCATTCCTCCCCCCTTAGGAAGAAATGGTCCCCATTGTGTTAAGTTCCTCCATGAGATGAGGAAAATTCTACTGAACTTGGTCCCTAGTGAACCACTTTCCTTGGTGTAGGAGTTGGCCAGCTTTGACAACCTGATATAGTTGGATATTTTTTTGGTGAGTGTACTTGATTTGCATGTTGATGATACAATCTGTGGTGGCATGTTCCATGCAGTCTGGGTTTAACTCTGTTGGTGTGAGTTGTTCTGCAATTTCAGAGGTGTCAAGTAGAGGTGAGAAGTAAGGATGAAGGTAGTCCACATTGAATACTGGGTGCAAACCAAGGAATGGTGGAGTACTGAGCTTGAAGGATTTTTTCCCTACAACCTTGGTAATGGTGTACGACCCATATCGGAGTGGGCGAAGCTTGCAATGGGGTCCAGTGAGGTGCTCCTTCTACAAATGTAGCCACACTTTGTCGCCCACCTAGAAGTTGTGTGGCACCCGATGTTGATCATGGCGTTGCTTGTACTTAGAATTGGCTCTGTCCAATCTGTCATGAACTTGTTGGTGGATGTGCTGAATGCACTCAATGAAGCTATTTGCTTTGTCAACTTCAGACTGGACATGAGCCAAATCGGCCTGAGTAGCCGCAAATTTCATGGCTATGTCAATGGGACATAATGGTTGGAATCCCAAGCCCACCTGAAAGGCGTTGTGGCCAATTAAGCTGTGGAGAGCCCTGTTATAACTATGTTGTACATAGGGGAGGCTCTCGTCCCATGTGCATGGATGCTTTGAATTGTACATGCACATAATGTGGACAATCATTATGTTGACAACCTCTTTCTGGCCATCTGTTTGGGGATGGAAAGCTGTGGATTTGGTGAGCTTGGTGTCCAGCATTGACCAGAGGCTGGACCAAAATATGCTGAGGAACCTGCTATACCGATCTGATATGATAGACTGTGGGATCCCAAAGTGCACCCACACTCATTCAAAGAAGAGTTTAGCAGTGGATTCTGTTGTGATATTCTTCTTGCAAGCCACCATAATGGCCATCTTCGAGAATCTGTCGACAACCACAAAAACACGGTCATTTCCATGCTTAGTAGAAGGTAGGCCCAATAGGTAATCCATGGAGATATATTCCCAAGGTCGACTAGGGGTAGTTAGCAGAGTATACAGGCCTGGCTTCTTGATGGTCGGTTTGGCTATGGCACAAGCAGTGCAAGATCTGATGTGCTTCCCGACATCCTTTCGAAGGTTTGACCAATAGAAATACTTCTGTAGTACTACTACTATTTTCTCGACCCCGAAATGCGCAACGAATCTACTATAGTGTGCTTCCCATATCATCTTGGCACACTCGTTTGAAGGAACACAAAGGTATCCCAGGTGACATAAAAGTGCATCTTGGAGGTGAAAATTTGGAACTTGCGTACCCCCCAAGAGTCCCTTGTATGTGTGGCCGAATTCTGGGTCGCTCTCGTAGAGAAGCGACCAATCAAAAGTCTCATGCCCACAAGAGTTGAGAACGGTGGTGAGCACCACGATCGGTAGTTGGTTGAGGTAGTCTGCAAAATTATTGGTGCTACCATCCTTGTACTTGATGTTCAAATGAAACTGTTGCAGATATGTGGACCACTTTTGATGGCGATCATTCTGCAACTTCCCTTATGTCTGCATGAACTGCAGGGGCCGGTGGTCTGTGTGGATGATTGTTTCCTTCCCAAAAATGTAATGCTTCCATTGTCTAAAAGCTTGCACAATGGAATACATTTCTTTGTCATAAGTGGGATACTTGCGAATTGTGTCAGACAATGTCTCACTGTTATATGCCACTGGATGTCCCTGTTGAGTAAGAACTGCCCCAATAGCATAGTCAGAGGCATCTGTCTCGATCTCAAATGGTTGTTGCAAGTTTGGTAATGTGAGCACTGGGGCAGAACAAAGGCGATTTTTCAATTCTGTGAATGCTTTTTGTTGAGATTCCGACCAAAAGAATTTTTCTCTCGCTCCTCCCTTGGTGACTTGACTCAAGGGCCAAGTGATATGAGAGAATCCCAAAATGAACCTATGGTAGAAATTAGTAGGACCCAGAAAGCTACGAAGCTATGTTATAGTGGTTGGGGCTGGCTAATCCCAAATGACTTGGATCTTGGTTGGATCCACATGCACCCCCCTTTCATCAATAATGCATCCCATATATTGAACTTGGGTCACGCCGAAAGTGCATTTCTCCAAATTGGCACACAACTTGTGTTGTCTCAGTGTTTGGAGGACTTTTCGGATGTGGTGGAGGTGCTCTTCCCAAGTCTGGCTGAAGATCAGAATGTCATCTAAGTACACCACTACAAATGAGTTGGTGAATGGCTGCAAGATGTCATCCATCAACCTCATGAAGGTCGCGGGAGCATTTGTCAACCCGAAAGGCATGACCATCCATTCAGAAAGGCCTTCCTTGGCTTTGAAGGCAGTCTTCCACACATCGAAGGGTTCAATTGGTACCTGGTGATATCCAGACTTCAAGTCGATCTTGCTGAAATATTTCGCCCCTTTGATTTGGTCCAGAAGGTCATTAATCTGTGGGATCAGGTACCTATTCCGGACAGTGATCTTGTTCAGTGCCCGATAGTCAATACAGAGTCTCCACGTCCCATCCTTCTTTTGTACCAACGCGATCGGGCTCCCAAAGGGCGATGAAATTGGTTAGATGTGACCTTTCTGCAGTAGCTCCTGAATCTGCCTCTTGATTTCATCGTTCTCCATAACAGAGCGCTGATAGAATGGTCGATTGGGTAGTGGCGCACCTGGGGTCAGATCAATCGAGTGCTTGACCTGACAGTGCAGAGGAACCCCTATGGGTGAGGTGAATATGTCCCCGTACTCCTCCACAACCTTGTCCATTTGTTGTTGTCGTGCAGAGGAGCCCTGTCTGGAGGTCATGGCCACAGTCTTCTTCTTTCCCTGGGGCCGGATCATTAGGAAAAAAATTTTCCTGGTTTGGGAAATGAGCTTACTGCATTGATTTGCAGTAACCAAAGAGATAGCAGCAGGAGGTGGTACCTCTAGTATCCCGTACAACTTATTTCCCAAAGTAACAATAAGAGCGCGAGGCCGATACTCATACACAACATGATGCTTCGACAAGTATGGTTGTCCTAATAATACATCAGAAACATCAATAGGAGAAATGTCACATAATACCTCATCCGTGAAGGGCTTGATGCTATATGGAAGGCAACACTGCTGGCTGACGTGGAGATCTCGTCCTTGGTGAAGCCACCTGATGGTGTATGGATGTGGGTGAGCTGTGATCGGAAAGCCCAACCGCTTCACGACGTCTGCTGACATGAGGTTCTTTTGGCTCCCATTATCAACAATGAACTATACCGGGGAGCCCTTTACCCACATCTGGGAGTGGAAGAGACGTTCCTCTCCTCTGGATCTTCTGGTTCCTCCTTTTGGATCTTTGTAGTGGAAATAGTGGTGTTGGGCTCCGCATCAATAATCTGTTTCCTTTTGTCATTCCCCTTGTCAGGTTCTGATTCAGAGTCGGAGCATGCATCTGACTCAGAGGCCCTCATCTCGGCCACCAGCGACTGCTTGGCCCGACACTCACTTGTGTTGTGAGTGGAGCTCTTACGGAACTCACACCACTTCCATGTGTCCTTATTTGGCTTTGTGGTGTTGTTCTTTTCTTGTGGTTTTGACAAGTTGTCTTGAGTTGCCATGCCTTGGCTCTGTCCTTTGTTCTGTGGTTTGGGAGCACATTTCCCTTGCTTTTGATTTGCAGATCCAAAGTCTCGTTTCTTCTGTTTGAATTTCTTCTCAATATTTGCAGCATACCGGTATGTCGTACCAAGCGAGGAGATGTCAAGGAAATCCATTTACTCTTGAATGTATCTGTGTAGACAACTACAATACTTTAGCACCAGATGTTTCTCTGAATCTTTGATCCCCAACTTTTTGCGCAAGGTATGGAACAGATTCGTCAGCTCATGCACATCTTGATCCCTTTGTTGTCGCAGCATGGTCCATTGTATGTACTTGTCCTCATAGCTTCCCATAGGATAATAATGTTCCTTGATGGCGTCTCAGAAAGAATTCCAAGTGGGTACAGTTGAGAATAGAGAGGGTTATGTATCTTACTTTTTCTCACAGTAGGTTTCCCACTAGTCGTTGACATGGGGGGTACCTTTGAGGAGTGAAAAAATAATCTTCTCCCGATCGGAAAAATCATGAACCGAGAAATATCCTTCTAATAGATTCAACCATCTATCTATGGCATTTTCATCTATTTCACCCTCAAATATGGGAATGTCAAAATTTACTTGTACCTTAAAGGGAGTCACACCTCCTGAGTGGCTACTGGATGCAGATGCGCCGCCGGTGGGCAGCCGTTGAAGGATCTGGGCAAAGTTATCCATCATCGCGTTCCTTTGTTTTTCGAGGAACTCCTAGAGCAATATTTTGATAGGATCTCCTGCTTCCTCATCTTTCTTTTCATCCCCCATTGGCGTTCGTCAGGGTTTGCGAGGCTGATCTTGCAAAGGTTCCACCAGATCGAGCCCTAACTCCTTATACCCCGACCTCGTTGGGGACATGAAAAGAAGAATCAAGAAAAAGCAGACCACTTTGATACCACTGATCTAGATTTATACAGGAATGCAACAAAATATAGAAATAACCATAAACATAGAGATGCAGCGGAAATAAGGCTTCATTTCATTAATATCAAATAACAGAAATATGCTTACAAACATAATGGAAATAAAATAGCTAGGGTGCTGCTAGCGAATATCTGAGAAGAGATGTGGCGTCTACAAACCTCTGAACTATGTTACAATGAGGCTCGAGGGCCTATTTATTATGGAGAAATAATGGAGAACTATAAACGTCCAAAAACCTAACCCTAGGAGATGAAGCGCCAAAACTATGGGCCTCGTTTGGGTAAATTGGTGTTTCAACTTCCTGGGGACGTAACTTCGGCATACTATATACATTTGATGCACATGATAAATCATTAGAAATATCTATCCGAGGACTACAAATTTCACCACGAATATTAATTTTAGAATGGGATCATATTCGCTGAAAAAATGATGCCCAAAAAACGTCGTTTAGGGCCTCAAAATGGCTCCGGAAGTTCAGGACTCGAAAAACTGCTAAAAATAGTAAGTTGTGCTGAAACTGAAAAAATAAAAGAGACAATGGTGGGGCCCCAAGTGGAATAGGCAGGTGACCACCAATATCCACCGGGATCATCCTTTGGCTCTGAAATTGATAAAAAATAAACTACAGTCTGTGTACTTGCGGCCACTTTTTACAGCATTTCAATCCGATGCTCAGAGAGAGAGTTATGAAGATTTTCCCACGATAACCTCTTTGAGATGAAATTTGGGAGCCTGAAAAAGACATAACTTCCATAGATAATATCTCTAAAAATATTGTGAAAAAATATCTAAAATTTTGCGACGATGTTCCTCAGGATTTTTGATTCGTTATCTAAAAATTTCAACTTCTGAAACTTCATAGAAAAAAACGTTATAGTGCAAATTCTGCAATGACCTGTTTAGGTTAAATTCAGGAGCCTGCAAAAATCCCTAACTTTCACAGATCATATCTCCGTAAATATTGTGAAAAAAGATCTGAAATTTTGCGACGATGTTTCTCAGGATTTTGTCTTCACACTCTAAAAATTTCATCTTCTGAACCTTTGTAGAAAAATAGTTATAGCAAAAATTCCACGATGACCGGTTCGGAGCAGCGAAAATCCTAGAATCCAAATATTTGATACCAAATGTTGTGAAACCAGCTCCAAAAATAGAAGAAAAGAGATATCAACGCCTTAGAAATAAGCCACTTCGAGGGGGAAACCTTCAATACATTACATGAATGAAAAATTCTTGGATGATACAAATTACAAAACCTCCTTTCTATATATAGGAGTCCATGGGGCCACAATGTAATCCTAGCCAACCTAACATTAATAATTTAGTGGCACAATAATAAGAATATGGGGGTTACAAAGGTACAATAATAACAATAAGGGGGTTACACTAACAAGAATAAGGGAGTATACTAGTAATATAGGGACTTAACACAAATGGTCAAAGATTCGAGGTAACAATTGTCTCATGAGTTGTTTTAGGGATAAGGAAGTCTATTGATGCTCCTCATTGTTGAGGGATCTTGTAATTAATCAAGGAGACAAAGACTCTTAGTTGCTAGATAAATTAGGGGGAACTATTTATAACTTCCCTAAAAACTACGTAATGACTCATAAGCTGCATTAATGAAGTGTTTTTCATCATATTTCGACCCATTGAGGTGGAGTATTATTTATTTTCTATATGTACTCCAACTCAAGTCATTTGAGAGGTTGGACAGTTGATATTGCAGTGTGGAGCTTATGTAAATATTTTAAGAGTGAAATCAAAGACATGTTGCACCTATAATTTTGGGACTCCAGTGGTATGCTTATTAGCATTATTTTTCTCAGTGTTACCATCAAATTCAATGTTTATGCTTTCTTTCAATCACATTTATTCTTTTATATGATTATCTTATGATTCTTTAAGCAGAATTCTTACTTTTGTGCTCTATTTAATGAGATTTTCATAAATTTGTTCTACTTCCTCTGATGAATGAACTCGTATGTGATATGCTCATTCTGATTCTCCCTTTTTAAAACCCTATACCACAATAAAAATCTAAATGTGTTTCTGAGTATACCTACATGGCCTCATTTTCATCTCTACAATTGTTCATTTGAAATTTGACCTTGAAACCTAAACCTAGTTCCTAGACTGACACTTCCTATCCAACAAATTCAAAACAAAACCCCAATCAAAATCATTGATCTTATATCTAGCCTAATATGTTTTCCTTTCCAATCACCTCATTTACTGTGAAATTGACATCGAGAGATCCCTCTCTGGTTTGGTAGGGCTAGCTACCAAATCTAAAGATTGGTTTGAGGTTACCTCCTTCAGTCTCTTATCTCAACGTTGGGAAACAGAGGGAGTGCTAAAAATATCTATTATATGAGATAAAATTGGCTCCTACGAACATCAATTAATACAACATTTATGGAAGGAAGTCATATAATATCAAGAGTCATCATTCAATAATCAATATTGAAACAGGTGTAAAATTTTCTAATGGATTCCTCTTTGGACTCATTGGTTAGAAATAAATCAATAGGTTTCCTCAAGGATTCTAACTTGCATAATTTTTGGATCATGACATCATGACATATTGATAAAGCAGATTGAGGGAATTAAGTTCTTCACTCTAAGGAAAACCATTCCAGAATGACTCAAAGGAAGGAAATGAGGTACATATATAATTATGATGATATTGGATGTTATCTAGATAGGTCATATGGTTGCAAGTAGAATATGTATGATCAAAGAAAGAAAAGAATCTTTTGATGCACAGGTTGTCAATAGACATGTTCCACACCAAATGAAATCAACATAATATGTCCTCATATGGAATATGAGGTGATTATATATTATCAAGGAGTTGTACTGGAAATTCTTAAGAATGAAATTAAATTGTGTGGAGAAAGAAAAAAAAAAAGAGATCATGAAAAAGTGAAATCATGAAAAGAGGCAAGGAAAATTTTAGGGGCTAATATTTGGAGGTGGGCTAATTTCTATACTTTTTCCAAAAACAATATTTGCCAATTTCCATTTTTTTCTAGAATAATTCGCCCAATTTGTATACTATAAAATTATTTTTCCTTAAGAATCGCCAAGATCTTATATAGAATAATATAATATAATCAGTAATTTAGATATTTTTACAAAAATATTATCAAATATTTTACAATTTTTCTATTAGATATTACTAAGATTCGCCAAGGTTTCTAAACTTTCAAATAAATATCCATCCTTAAAATTTTTCGTGAATAGAGACAGTCAACATCCAAGGAAGCCAATAAGACTTGACTATAAATCTCCTGGGAAGATATGTAGACTCTAAAAAGAAGTCCAGAAAATATGAAGACCCTTGGAAATACATATATTTTGGAGATGTGTCAACATATATGAAGGATGTCGATGCCTACAAGAAGGATGTCATAGTGAAAGATCATCATTTAGGTATATTTTTATTTAAGTATTCATATTTATAATTGAATAACATATGATGAGCTTATGAAGGCTACCAAATGGAATTAGATGTCTTCCACAGGTTGATAACCATATGGTAGGATGAAATATCCTTGGAAGATATATGGTTCGAAAGAACGTAGCATAACATGAAGCTAGAACATATGAGAAGATTGATGGATCATTTTCTGATGAAGACATGACTCATGGAAGAAAGTGATGGATGATATGTGCCCTATTGAAGAGATCCCAAAGATGAATATTTGTCAACATCGAATAAATTTATGACAGAGAAGAAATTTATGACATCGAAGAGAGGAGATTGTCATGAGTAGCTGGGTTATTTCATCATTGTTATTGCAAGTCCCTGATTAAGAGGGAGCCTAGTAATAATTTTCTTCTTGGAAGAAACTTGGTAATTCCTAAGCCAAGAGGGAAGCTTAGGAATATGTCCTCCCTAATTAAGAGGGAGAGATAGACACATGATTCTGGTCTTCACCTGGAAGATGAAATGTTGGATTAGGTAATCATATGGCATCTTATACTCTTTTGGGATGTATTAAGGCATCGATGGAAATATTATTCATGCAAGGACATATATTATTTGAGGATTATCTATCCCGATAAGAATAGTCCTACAGGGTCATACTCGGTGAACACATGGGTGGAGTATGTACCTTGGAGACAATAATGAGGGTGTCTATAATCATTGGTATCACCAGCATTGTAGCTCATGGTCTCATGGAGATATGGAGTTGTTAGTCAAGGCCTTGCATTGTAACAATTTTGGTTAATATGATGCTATAACAGATGGATTTGTTGAAAATGAAACAAGATGATGGAGCTTAGTGAAATGAAGTCGCCTTCACTAAGTGGGCCCGCAGGCTATTTTTGGCGCAAAGTCTATTTTTAGACTATGTCTATTTTTAGACATATGGAGCATGGTCTAGGAGTTGCAGTATGCTATTATTGGATGATTGGTCGAGTTGGTAAAAATAGATGGACCTCTATTTTTAGACATACAAGTCGAAGTCTATTTTTAGACTGCCTGTCTAAAAATAGGTCAGTCAAATATTATTAGCCCTTAATAATATTTGGACTATAAACTTCAGTTTATCCTCTTGCAACACTTCAGTTGGAGCTACGGATGTGGCCCATGCACCTGAAAGAAAGAATTACACTATTCCTAGGGGTTTGGTGAGCTCATGCATGGTTGACTTCAGTTAGAACTCAAGTGGCGGATTTTGGTGGAATTGATGAGACAGTTGGTGGAGTTGTGTTATGTTTAACTTAGTTGAACTAGTTGTATTTAGTTTAAATAGCTAATACACTAGAGATGAGTGGAATGAATTAAATATTATTTGATTCACTAAACATTAACTCATTATTCAACTAAAGAACACATCAGTTGACTGCAGTGCATGGACAGTTCAGTGAAGACCAGTGGAAGAGGTAGATGAAAGGGTGAGTTTGCTATTAGTTGCGACATCAGTTGTGCATGGGATTTGCACAAGCATCGGAGGAGATTTCCCATGAGGATTGCGCAGTTGAAGCCAAGGAGATCTAACCTTGATCTCTGGTCATACCTAACTTGGATTGCGCAATAGAGGCAGGCAAATAGTGGATGAGTTTTGAACCTGTGACTTGTTCAAAACTGAGCTAGTTTGTGTGTAACTTTTGGAGACAATACTGAGTACTTGTGAGGAGTATTGTACTGATATTGTTACATTTTATCTTCTATTATAATATACAAAATAGCTGGGGGTTTTAAGCTATAAGCTTTCCCCATTACATATTGTGTTTATGTTCGCATGCAACTGTTTCTATTTCCGCAAATTGATGATCAATTATAGAAGAGGTTATGTGTTATGCATGAATTCGAATTAGTGTGTGACCAGGATAATCTCAGTGGATAAATCTTCATTATTCAGAAAATTTCTACATGGTATCAGAGTGAATTGATCATCGGGATCTATTATAGTGATTACAATTTTATTTCGGTAGACAGAGTCTGTAACGGGCCAGGTAGCCTCTGGATCCATCCTTTCTTTGAAAGGTAATATATCCAGTAAATGCCCTTACAATCGATCTCTGTGCTAGAAATAATTTGTTCTCACAGATCTAGATGCAGTTGAGTTTTGAGCTTGGAATTCGAATTTTGCAGCAGTTTGTTTTCTTGGTGCTGGAGTTGAAATGTCTTTCAACGGTTTGCGACTCGAATATGCTCTTGAAGGCAGTTAGAATTATGTTGCATGGAAAGACTTGAGTGAGTGTGACTAGAAGATAATGGGTCGAAGGAGTTCGTAGATATGGATGTCCAAAAGCCTACCGATCCTTCAAGGAGGTCAGCAAAAAGAAGACAGAAATGTCGAATGATTCGATGGAGGGCGTGAAGGATCAAGCATTGTATCCACTGCATGGAAAAGCTTCTCCATATTTGATGTGGAAAGCGTTGACAGATCTATTCCAGAGTAAGAGCGACCAAAGGAAGCTGGCGCTCAAGGATAAGCTCATAAACATTAAGATGGAGAAAGGCGACAGTATCGCCAAGTACCTCACAAAGTTCACTCAATGCAGAGATGAGATGGGAAGTGTGGGGGTGACTGTCGATGATGAGGACTTGGTGGACCTGGCTCTCCTTGGTCTTCTGAAGAGTTGGCATTCCTATCAGGACTCTGTCAATGGTCGGGAGAATTTTCCGAGATGGGAGTGACTTTGGTCAGATCTCATGCAAGAGGAGATAAGGCAGACTACCAGGGACGGATCTTCATCAAAGGTATCCGATGAAGAAAATTTCACTTTGGCTACCAAAGCAAAGAAGGGGAAGAGCAAGAAAGCTTCTCAGTCTAGTGCGAAAGGCAAGAAGAAAGACATGTCCAAGGTGAAGTGCTTTCACTGTCACCAACACGGACATTATGCCACAAATTGTCCGCAGAAGAAGAAAAATAAGCATGCTGCTAGATCTGCAGCGGGAGAGGCATTGGCCTCCCAGTTCGAGCTGGATTTTTCGCTGATCGCATGCTTGGTCTCAAGTGTGATGGGATCAGTATGGTTCTTGGACAGTGGTGCGTCATTTCACATGACAGGAGATCGGGATCTATTTTCAGATCTGGAGGAAAAATATCTTGGAGTGCACATCGAGATGGGCGATGATGGTAAATACAGTGCGACCGGTATCGGTACCATTTCCTTTGAGAGGGAGTCTAGTAAACCCTTCGTATTGAAGGAAGTATTGCATGTTCCAAGATTGATGAAGAATCTGATCTCTGTGGCAATGTTGGAAGACAAGGGGTATGATGTGGTCTTCAGCGAAGGAAAAGCCTTCCTGCGCAGTAAGACAACTGGAGAGACCCGGAAGATAGGGGTTCGAGTCAAGAACCTTTATCGCCTGTAAAGTGATGTCGTTAGCAATGGCTATGGGGCATGCAAGGCGGAAGTAGTGGTGAACGGGATGATGAAGCAGTCGTGGTACGGTGGAGATTGGGCCACCTTCTTACCATGGAGCTTTGAAGATACCCACAGATGGCTGGGCTCTTAAGGAAATCTGCTACCGCATCAAAGGCAAGGGGTGTACCTTGGGAAAATATGGGAAAGCCACCTTTCACGAGAAGGATAGTCGCGCCACGACGATCCTTGAGAGAGTTCACACAGACGTGTGTGGTCCTTTCTCAGTCTCTTCGATAGAAAAGCACAAGTACTATGTGATCTTTGTTGATGATTTCTCTCGGAAGTGCTAGATCTTCTTCATGCAGAAGAAGAGTGAGACATATTCAAAGTTCTGTGAATTCAAGGCGCTGGTTGAGAAGGAATCGGGAAAGCATGTGAAGGCTCTTAGGAGCGACAATGGTGGTGAATTCATCTCTGCTGAATTCAAGGAATTTTGCAGCGCAGAAGGAATTCAGAGAGAGCTCATCGCACCCCATAACCCACAGCAGAACGGGGCTGCTGAGCGGAAGAAAAGAACGAATGTGGGTGCTGCACGGGCAATGTTGCATGTCAGGGCCTACCCCTTCACTGTAACAGTGCGTCACCGCAAAGGTATGTAGAACCGTTGTCCTCACAAGATACTTCGGCATGAGCAATAATCGGAGAGTGTGTTTTCTCGGGTGAAGAGGCCCGGGGACATTTCTCATCCGAGGATTTTTGGCTCACTCCGTCTACATGCATGTGACGAAGGACGCCAAAAAGAACGGATCCGACCGCAGGTTGGGATATTTTTGGGGTACATCGATACGCCCCACACAACTATCGTGTGTATTTGGCGCGATACGTAAGACCGTTGTGCGACGGGATATCAAATTTCAGGAGGAGAAAGCCATGAAGTGTTCGCTTGAGAGGGAGCCACACTTGCATGTAGATGAGGAGCTATTAGTTCCTAAGGAGGAGCTTCCAGATGTGGATCAGCCACAAGAGGAAGTTCATGAGGTGGAAGAGACCACTCATGCAGTGCCAACCATCAAAGGGCGCAAGCGCACTACAGAAGCTGAGCGACTAGCTCGAGATGCAAAGAGGGTTGTAGGACCACCTACAACACAGCGCAGACAGAGACAGTCACCGGACCGGTACACTGGATACATGGCTCTTGTGAGCAAATGTGTCGTGACAAAACCATCCTCTTTCGAGAAAGCTGTGGAGGAACCCGCATGGGTAGATGCCATGGTAGAAGAGTATGATTCGATTGTCAGAAACAATGCATGGGAGATTGTCCCGCGACCGGAGGGGAAATCAGTGGTGGGTTCGTGATGGATCTACAAAGTGAAGCAGGCGGCTGACGGGAGTGTGGAGAAGTATAAGGAAAGATTTGTTGCCCATGGCTTCTCACAAATCGAGGGGATCGATTATGAGGAGACCTTTGCACCTGTCACAAGGTACCCCTTTTCCAAGGCTGCATTTCCACCCCAGTTTCCTCAAATACAGAGCAGCAAGGCACATCTATCGTATGGATGTGAAGACCTGGGTGACCCTCAACGGAGTCATTGAGGAGGAGGGTACATAGAAAGCAGCCCGTGTTTCGAGATCTTCAGCAGTGAGTCGCATGTGTGCCGACTCAAGAGAGCACTGTACGGGCTGAAGCAAGCACCTCGTGCTTGGTACACTCGGATAGACAGCTACTTCACCGGGCTGGGATTCTCCAAGAGTGAGGCGGATCCAAACCTGTACCAGATTGTGGTGGAGGGGAAGCTGTTGATCATCGTACTGTATGTAGATGATCTGATTTTGACTGGCGATGAGCAGTTGATACTTTCATGCAAGGAGGATCTTGCACTAGAGTTTGAGATGAAGGACTTGGGCATCCTTCATTATTTCCTGGGATTGGAGATTTGGCAGCGCAGCGGAGGACTGTTTGTTTCTCAGGGCAAGTATGCCCGGGAGATTCTGGAGAGGTTCAACATGCAAGGCTGCAAGCCTGTTGACACTCCTCTTCCGGGTGGTTGGAGGAAGGAGGATGCTACTTCAGCGGAGGTAGTGGATGCCACTGTCTATCGACAGTTGGTGGGGTCGCTTATGTATCTGGTCAATACACGACCCGATATATGCTATGTTGTTAACCAACTTTCGCAAGCTATGGTTAAGCCTACCAAGCTCTTTTGGAAGGCAGGAAAGCATGTATTGCGTTATATTAGAGGCACATCGGGATATGGTCTATGGTACAAACAGGAGGATGGAGCAAAGATTTCTGGCTTCACTGATGCAGATTGGGCAGGGAGCCCAATGGACCGAAAGAGCAATATCCGGGAGGAGTTTTCTGAGCCTGTCGGCTTTCAGCTTCGGCACAAGAAATCGAAGATCCGTGGCACTCGCTCAATAGAGGCTTAGGCACATGCATGTAGCAAGCTTGGCTACATGCGAGGCCATATGGATGAGGAAGATCTTGGTCGGGTTGTTCGGGTCACACTTGGAGCCTACTGTGATTTATTGTGATAACCAGAGTTGCATTAAAATCTCGTCTAATCCAGTATTTCATGATAGATCCAAACACATTGACATCATGTACCATCATATCAGAGATTGTGTGCAGCGGAGAATCATGTTACTTTCATATATTCCCACGGAGGATCAGGATGCTCATATCTTGACGAAGCCGCTCACTAGGAGAAAATTTGAATACCATAGAGGCAGGATAGGGGTTGTAGATAATCCATATATTTTTGAGAGGGAGTGTTGAAAATGCAACAAGATGATGGAGCTTAGTGAAATGAAGTCGCCTTCACTAAGTGGGCCCGCAGGCTATTTTTAGCGCAAAGTCTAATTTTAGACTATGTCTATTTTTAGACATATGGAGCATGGTCTAGGAGTTGTAGTATGCTATTCTTGGATGATTGGTCAAGTTGGTAAAAATAGATGGACCTCTATTTTTAGACATATAGGTCGAAGCCTATTTTTAGACTGCCTGTCTAAAAATAGGTCAGTCAAATATTATTAGCCCTTAATAATATTTGGACTATAAACTTCAGTTTATCCTCTTGCAGCACTTCAATTGGAGCTACGGATGTGGCCCATGCATCTGACAGAAGGAATTACGCTATTCCTAGGGGTTTGGTGAGCTCATGCATGGTTGACTTCAGTTAGAACTCAAGTGGCGGAGTTTGGTGGAGTTGATGAGACAGTTGGTGGAGTTGTGTTCTGTTTAACTTAGTTGAACTAGTTGTGTTTAGTTTAACTGGCTAATACACTAGAGATGAGTGAGGTGAATTAAATATTATTTAATTCACTAAACATTAACTCATTATTCAACTAAAGAACACATCATTTGACTGCAGTGCATGGACAGTTCAGTGAAGACCAGTGGAAGAGGTAGATGAAAGGGTGAGTTTGCTATTAGTTGCGACATTAGTTGTGCATGAGATTTGCAAAAGCATTGGAGGATATTTCCCATGAGGATTGCGTAGTTGAAGCAAAGGAGATTCGAACTTGGATCTCTCATTACACCAACTTGGATTGCGCAATAGAGGCAGGCAAATAGTGGATGAGTTTTGAACCTGTGACTTGTTCAAAACTGAGCTAGTTTGTGTGTAACTTTTGGAGACAGTACTAAGTACTTGTGAGGAGTATTGTACTGAGATTGTTACATGTTCTCTTCTATTATAATATACAAAATAGCTGGGGGTTTTCAGCTATAAGCTTTCCCCATTACATATTGTTTTTATGTGTGCATGCGACTGTTTATATTTCCGCAAATTGATGATCAATTGTAGAAGAGGTTATGTGTTATGCATGAATTCGAATTAGTGTGTGACCAGGATAATCTTAGTGGATAAATCTTCATTATTCAGAAAATTTCTATAGGATTACCAATTTAATTATTCTTAGGATATTCTTCAGATTGAGATTGGCCATGTACCATTATGAATACCACCCTAGTTAAGAGGGAGTGCTGAAAGATTAACTAGGTTTAGTCTTCCTAATGACTTGTAATTATTAATTTATGGAATGAAGAAGACAAATCTAATAAAATTTAAAATCTTGAATCATGGGTTTCATGAGCAAGGAGTTTTTATTATAGGTCAAAGACTTCTTCTTGATGTCTTTAGCTCTTTGTCGCCTTGTCATAAATATATAATTTAGAGTCATGTATATGAAGTGTTGTTACACTTATAAAGTACAATAATTGATGTAATTGTATGCTTCAAAGACCTTTTCAAATTTCTTCTTGAAGACGACCTAGAAGATGCTCGAGAAGCTCCTTATAAATTCGGCTCACAATCAATTGGTAAAGTCGGCCCTATAGCAGAAACCTTCTCAGCCTAGAAGACATGATACAATCCATATATATATATATATATATATATATATATATATATATATATATATATATATATATATATATATATATGACTTTGGCCTCATTGATGACATATTCTTAGGAAAAATTATGTTATAAAAGTGCAAGCTAAGGATCTGTCGTGGTGCGAAAGGATAAGGGATAATCTACGAAGAAGAAAGAAAGGAAAATTACCTTTGAACCTGAGAAAATTGTACTTCGCATAATCCAAGAGACCAAGACCTATTCCAGCAAGGGATAAGACACCAAAGAATATTCTCATTACAATTAAGAGCAAGGGGCATTGTATCTTGAGTATGCTACATCTCTATATAGGGTCTGCAATATAGTGTGGAATAAAGGACTGTAAGAAAGAGAAGAGTTTAGGGTAGAACGAGGGCTACCTTTACTAAGGGTGAATATACCTAAAGGATGAAGTAAGATAGGTTGTGGAATAGTGATTGGGTGACCAAGGAAAGGAATGAAAACCTATGGATCGAGTTTCCCTAGGGCTGGTGAAAAATAGTGCAGAAAAGAAAAGATCAGCATAAGAGGATTAGTGGAGTAGTGAGAAGGTATTGGAGGCATATTGGTGTCAAGGGTCTATGTCATGGTCATGGTACTTGTCAATTAAATATCCAGAATAATAATTACTTGTGGGTTTTCCTCTCCAAGAGGGAGAGGTTTTGGCCCAAGCTTGAGGAGCCAAAATTCTATGTCTCTTTTGTTTTGATAATTGACTTGATGACATATATAATAAGCTAATGAAGATAAGATGTAATTAATAGAAGCATAAAAAGTATAACACAAGCAGTTATCAAGTAACATAATTGAATTAAACCTTTCCCTACTAAATTTTCAACAACACCTCCACTTCTCCTTCACCATGTTGATGAAGTCATGGACAAGTATGCATAATACATATCTCCATCCCAATCACCTTCCATTGAAATGTTTCCATTGGACCTTCAATTGTGTTGCATCTCTATTATAGAGCGTAGCTACCCTCTGCTCTATAATATATAGTGGTTCTGCTAACGACTCTCCCTTTGGTCGTTTATTGCGTAAGATAGCTCGTGTAGTGGCATTTTATCATAAGCACTATAATTAGTCTACTAGGAGGCTTGTATCCATATCTACATGTAGTTTTTTTAAATAGGGTGCATGGCCATATGTGTCTCAGGCACAAATTTTGTAAAACAAAAATTTATATATATATATATATATATATGAAACTATATTCAGTGTTTTTATGTTTGTATTATCGATTTCAATGAATGTTATTTGTATCAAAATTCATTTACATATGTTGAAAATGTCTATCTCAAACATGATTAGCCAATTCATATTTTAATGTATTTAGATTTCTAGAAATCGACGTTTCGAAGCATCAACTGAGGTTCATCATCACGATATACTGATATATGGAGAACATATGCACCTTAGGTTTTTATAACTATGGTAATTTAATGTGAAATTATCCGACACTAAATTCTCCTGTAAATATTCCTGTTGGGTAATTTCACATTAAACTATATTCATTTCCCTATTTATCAAAACCTAAGGTGTATATGTTCTCCATATATCTTTATATATTAATGATGAACCTTAGTTGATGGTTTGAAACGTTGATCTAAATCAACATGAATGGGATTAATCCAGAAAATTTATTACAAACCAACAATCCTAGAAATCTCAAATTACAAATTTCTAGGAATATGTTGATATTGGATGAAATTAAAGTGTCTTTCTATAAGGCGAACCCTTAAGAACATGCGAAGGATGGTAGGGCTTCTAATTGAATAAACATTATTCAATTGTAGTACTACAAGTTGTGATTCAAGTATGATGACTAAACGGTGGATACCATGTGAAATAACATCAGACAATAGCTCGACCACTACATTATACTCAGTGATGTTATTGGTAAAGTGAACAATATAAATTCCTCATAGACTCATTAACTTTCCATTTGGATAAAATATAGCCCAAGCTATAGAGGATAGGTTCTAAGTACTTCTACTAGAACCATCAGCATATCCAACATATGGTTCAAGGGATGTTGACATCTGCAAACCAAAAGTAAACTATATCAAGAGAAACCATAGGAAACTCTAAATATACACACTACAAACACACTCAACACATTTATATACAATATCATGTATATACTCTATTGATGCATCATTTTTATACATTTTCAATGATGAAATATGAAATACATTATTAATTTTTATGTTGGCTAGTATGGGTAGTTGTTAAGAAATAGATCCCATTCTGGCTAACATGTCTAAAGGTCCACAATATCTAGGATATAAATTATCAAAAATTACGAGTATGATTTTATTAGGCTTGAGTTTCAAATACACATGATCTCCCACAATAAATTATTTTTTAATTATTTTCAAATATGCATAATTTTTCTGAGGATCTTGGGTTGTTTTCCAATTTTGTTTAACTTTCTTAACCACTTCTTCCATTTCTTTTAACATATATTGTCCTAATACCAATCTATCTTCAGAATGATCCTAGCTTAAGGGTACCTTGTATCTCGTACAATACATGACTTCAAAAGGACTCATTTTCAAGGAAGTTTGATATCTATTGTTATAAGAAAAATCTGATAAGTGCAGATAATCTTCCCATTTATTTTGTTTTCCTTTGACATACATTCTTAAAATATCCTCTGATATTTGATTGGTCCCCTCTGTTTTACCATCATTTTGAGGATGATAGGATGTATTAAATTTTAAATTTGTTCCCATTTTCTCAAACAACCTGTTCCAAAATTTGGATGTGAATTTTGCATCTCTATCGAATATTATAACTTTAGGTACTCCATGAAGTCTAAAAATTTATCTAATAAAGTTTTATGCAATTTTTATGGCCTTAAAAGTGGATTTTAATGGAATAACGTGTTCTGATTTACAAAAATTTTCAACTACAACAATAATGGAGTCATGTTGTTTCCTTGTTTTTGGAATTCTAATGATGAAATCCATTGAAATTGTCTCCCATTTCCATTTTGGAATGTGTAGGGGTTGTAACAACCACGTAACAACTCAGTAGGATTTTAATAAGATGTTTTTAACTTAGTGGAAATCAAGACATCTATCTACATATTATGTTCTTTCATTTTTCATATTTGGCTAGTAAAAACCTTTCTTAACATAGTAATCAACTTCTTATAATTAGGATGACCAATTGTTGACCTTTTTTTTAGCTCATCTAAAACAATTTTTTTCATATTTATGTCATCAAGTATATAAATTTTTCCTTTAAACTATGGTAAATCTTGTTTTTATATTGAAAAAACATTTTTCTCCTCATCTAATTTTTCAAATTTCTACACTTTTTCTTTGATTTTTAGATACTGCAAATAAAAATTTGTAGTTGTTTTGACATGTTCTACTAAGTTTCTTGACCAACTTGTTGTTGATATAGCACAAATCTGATTTTTTTTCTTCGCTCAAAGCATCAACTATTATGTTTTCATTCCCCTTGATATGTGTTATCTCACAATCATGTTCACTAATAAATGATAACCACCTTTCTTGTCTAGCATTTAGATTAGGTTTGTTAAATAGATACTTGAGACTAACATTATCCATCCTTAGCTGAAATTTTCTTCCTATGAGAGAATGTCTGCACATTTTGAATGCATGAATAATGGCTACTAGTTCTAGATCGTGTGTAACATAGTCTTTCTCATGTTCCTTCATCTTTATATACTCATAAAAAATAACATGACCATCTTGCATCAAAACTCCCCCTATACCTTCTTTACACACATATGTACACACCAAAAAATCCTTGTTGGGATCAGCCAATTTAAAAATTGGAGTTGGGGTCAAAATTTATTTTAGCTTGTCAAAGTTGTCTTGGCACTTTTGACTCCACTTAAACTAGATCCCTTTATTCTATAAATAAGTAATTGGATAAGAAAGTTTAGAAAATATTTCTATAAATCTCCTATAGTAGCTTGTGATTCCCATAAAAGATCTACCTTCTTCTACATTTTTAGGTGTTGAACACTCCATTATTGCTTTTATCTTTTTTAGATCAACGAAAATTCCTTCTTCTAATATTACATGTCCTAAACAAATAATTTTTTTCTAGTAAAATTAACACTTGTTGAATTTGGAATACATTTCATTATCTCTTATAGTTTTAAGGACCATCTGCAAATGTCAGTCATGATCTTCTTTACTCTTTGAGTATACTGGAATATCGTATATAAATACAATCACAAATTTATCTTGAAATTGTCTTCATACACTATTCATAAGACACATGAATGCAGTTGGTGCATTGGTAAGCCCAAATGAGAGTACTACAAATTCATAATGTCCATAATGTGTGCAAAATAGGGAAAATTTTAAGGATGGAAATTTATCTCAAAGTTTAGAAACCTTGGCGAATCTAACTAGTCCCTAATGTGCAACCTATAAAATATTTGGTGATATATTTATAAAAAAATTCTAATTTATAATGATTTTTTGGATAGTCTCTGTAAACGTTTTCCGATATTTAAGGTAAAATAATTTTATATTATAAAAAATTGGCGAATCATTTTTAGAAAAAAAAAATGGAAATTGGTGAATATGTTTTTTGGAAAAAGCATGGAAAATTAGCCCACCTGCGAATATTAGCCCCTAAAATTTTCCATGGTGCGAAATTTTCTTTAATGGATGTTTTCATCCTTAATTCTGATATGATAATATCCTAAACTCGGATTGATTTTGGAGAAACTAGAGTCCCCTCGAACTTCATAAAACAATCATATATCCTGGGAAAAGGATATTTATTTTTTATGTTCATCTTATTTAGTTGTCTATAATCTATGCACAATCTCAAAGTACATATTTCTTTTTCACAAACAAAATCGGTGTTCCCCAACGAGACAAACTTGGCTTTATATAATTTTTGTCCAAGAGCTCCTGTAATTGAATTTTTAGCGCAAGTAATTCAAGAAAACACATTTGGTATGGGGCCTTTAATAATAGAGAAAATCCAAGTATAATATCAATGGTAAAATCAATATTTCTCCTTGGAGGAAATCTTGGTATTTCCTCTAGAAAAATATTCTTATACTACTCTAAAATAGGATATTCCTCTAACTATGGTTGTTCTTTATTTTTAGAAATATTTTTTACTTCGACAATGAACATTTAACACCCTTTTCTAGCATACTTCTTCATTTTTATTGCAGAAATTTGCCCAACATAAATATTTCTTGGAATTCCTTGAAACATGCAAGCTTCTCCTTTATCATCAACACAGGTAAATGACTTTTCCAAATAGTTTAATATAACTCTATGTGATTCTAACCAATCCATACCTATGAGGACATCATAATATCCTAAAGGTGGAATGTTTAGATTGAGGGTGGTATGAATTCCATTCAGATTTATTGTATACCATTTAATTTTGACGAAATCCTATAAAACAATATTATACTGACTAAAACAAATTCATATGCCAAGGATATCTTATCTAATTAATAGAAAATACCTATTTGAATAATTGTTTTTATTGAAAAATAATAAAATTATTTACTTGGTAAATAATAAATTTTTAAAAATTTATTCTAATATAAAATAATGATGATTTTTTTATATGACCAATGATAGGAAATTGTATTGAGACCTTATTTACACAGAACTGGATGATAAAATGTTTTAAAAGACGTTATGTTATCATAATAAAAGAGATCTTTACAAGGAACTAACCTGGGTAACACCATTTAAAAAACCGTAGTCTAAAAATATCAAATAGTAATTCAGAAATTTTGGTAATGAAAAATTTTAGCAAATATTTTTGAAAATTTTGATTACAATAGTTAAAATTCAGTATTTTGGGTGCTATAAGGGTTTTTGATGGCGCTGAATCTATTTCCCCATGCAATTTAAACAGTGCAACTATCTGATTTTTTGAATTTTTTTAAACTAGATTCCAACATAACACTTCTGTCCCAACTATTTTATTGTTGTGTCCATAAACAAATCTATTTAGAAATCCACACTACCTTGATTCACATCTCTTAATGAACCGCGTGATTTTATAGTCATTTGCTTTAAATAATAGATTCCTATATTTTTTTTGGTCATATTGTAACAAATTTTCACCAACAATGTTAAAAATAAAAGACATCCATTATAACTAGCATATAATGAATAATTTAAATAAAATAAAAAAACCAAAAACCCATAGTTACTATAAAAACACTATGAAGATATATATCTTACTAACCAGTTAAATTTGGCAGATATTTGGTAGCCTTTTCATACATTTCACAATGCTATGTAGGAAAGCTCTATAATGAATACTTTAGTTTAATTAATATTTTAAGAAAATAAAATAAAATTTATAATTATTAATAAAATAAAATTAAAATATAATTTATATTTATTAATAAAATAAAATTTAACAAATTTTTGTATAAATGTAAAATTTACAATCATTAATTATAATAAAAAAGTCCATCTTATCAACTAGTTGTTGCATGATCTTCCATAACAACTTTTTGCCAAGTAATGTATTATGGAATCTGGTATCATCTCAATATTATGTTCTAGGTGATAATCAATTTACAAATTGTCCACCATTTGAGATTTTCACTTTGTTTGACACGTGAAGATCAAAAGTCACATACATTTGGATTTTTCCCTCGGCGTCAAAGTTTGTAGATTTTGTGTTTATGGGATTAGTTTAAAATTGATTTTATAGTTGTAATTTTTAATACATAGTAGAAAAAAGATTTACTATATTTAATATTTTCATTTATATTTTTATTTTTCTTACGAAATTTTAATTTATAATTTAATTAAGAATAAATTTGGCATACATTAATTAATATATATTTTATAAATATATTTATAATTTATTTAAAAATATATTCTAAATTAAATTCTAAAACATAAATTGATAACATATTAGAGATAGTATTGAGGATAGATTATAGATAGTCTTGAGGATGTGATTTAATGGTTGGGAGAAATTTTGGTCTCACAAGTTTTTTCCAAAAACACATTTTATATATAACATATTTATAGATACATTTCAAATTAATTTACAAAAACAATATAATAAATTAAAGAGCATTTAGTATAAACATATTCTAAATCAAATTTCAATTTTTTTTAAGTTGAAAAATACACATTTTATATATAACTTATTTATAGATATATTTCAAATTAATCTTAAAAAACAATGTAATAAATTAAGGAGTATTTAATATCAACATATTCTAAATCAAATTTTGAAAAATGTTAATAAATCCAAAAGTATTTGGCACAATAATTTCAATGAGGTGAATAATTATAAATAGTTTAGATATCAAAAAGATTCAACTACGTTATGTAAGTTATTTATCTAGAAGTGGGATTGAAACTAGTGAAATTAATCACATAGCGTCAATCATCACTTTCGATCATCACTTTCGAGGCTTGCTTCCGAAGCTTGCACCCAGTAACCAAGATTTCCTGGGAGGTCATCCATCCCAGAACTCCTCTGGCTCAAATATAATATAATGAGCAACCTTAAAATATAAATATTTTGTTTAAAAACAAATTTCAAATAAATTGGAAAAAATTTAGTGTGCCAATTTTTATTTTTAACCAAATGCACACTTATAAGAATTGAATAAAAAATAATAACATAATGGATAAGAAAATATATATTGTGAAATAAAACTTTTAATACAAATATTTAATTAGATTTTTTTTTATTTTATGATAAATTTATTACTTTCAAATGTAGAGATATAATTATATAATTTTATTACCATTAGAAAAAAAAAAACATTCTTTATAAGAGATAAAAATGAAAAATAAAAGGAATAGGATTAAAAAAAATATAATTACAATTTTCGTTTTTTGAAAATTGAGCTTTCATTTTTTTTAGAGATAATTGTATATATGTATAGATGCTGGAAGAAGCAATAAATACATCCTCAATTATGATATTCTCATCCACAGTTTCCCACAATTTTTTGTCTACTACAATCCTATTCAAAAAATAAAATCCAGTTAGGCAGATGCAATAAATACATCCTCAATTATGATATTCTCATCCATAGTTTCCCACAATTTTTTTTCTACTACAATCCTATTCAAAAAATAAAAGCCACATAGGAAAATGCAGTGAAGTTTCCACCATGTCCCTTTTGTTATAAAACTTGTGTTGATGGGATTTAATTTTTAAATTTTGTTTTACATTTAAAGCTTCTATTAGAGAAAAATTAAAATTGAAGTGTTTATGCAAAAGGTGTTTTTATTGTGAGGTTCCACTTAGTAACATTGTACAGATTTGTAGGCCTTGGTATTGTAGATATTTGGTTTAACGTTGTCAGTCACCCTCCGCCATTTAACGTTGTCACTCAGCCCTTGTCGTTTATCGCTGTCACTCACCCTTCATTTGTCATCATCGTCATGCCCTTTTCACCCATAGGTTCAAAGGAAAACCGAAGGAATAGAATATTTTTGAAGATCATCTCACCACAAACATATTTCACTATTGAATGCATGTTCATAAAGTGTGCAATTTACTCTCCAATGATTGGTAATTAAAATATAAATTTTATATTGATTATTAAAGATCATATATTGAATAAAATTTGAGCTCACAAGTATAAATATTGTTAAAAGGTCAGGATTAGGAAATATGTAGTCAAAAAATAGGTCAAGGAAGGAAGGAAGCCAAGGTAATGGTAGTATGGATGAAAAAAAATGGAGATGGTGTAAATGGTGCTAATGTTTAGTGAAGGAGTTAATGTGTGAAGTTAATACTTGAAGTGTTTTGGTCCAAGGAATTTATTTATGAAATTCAGGGAGAAACGTTGCATGGAGAATACATAGTTAGAATCTCACCCATACTGACATAGTTGAGTCCACCATATTTTTGGCATCAAAATCTCGGAATCATTAGGTGACGAAGAGCCCATCTCTACCTAAGAACTAGTACCCACAATTTAGGACATTCTCCAAATCTTTCTGTGTATCAAATTAAACAATAAAGAATCATTTCCAACATAAATAGATGTCACAATTGGGGTCTAGGAAGAAAATACCCACAAGTGTAAATTTCCATCTCTAGGCCAAAAAACATTGAACTTGCATGTTACAAATTTGGGAGATTAACCTCCATAGCTAGTACAAGTTCCATTTTTTATATGATGTAGGGTCCCATGTTGAATTCGGGTTGATCTACTATGTTGTGAGCCTTCCCTTTCATTGTATCCTTGAATGAGGCAAAACCACTGGGACAAGTAGCCTCAAAACCACTGGGATTTTTGAAGCTCGAAGCTCCATCATGTAGCCTCAGGCTTATAATATTGGTAGAGTTCCATGAGATGTAGTAATATTTCATCTTAAATGAGCCTTATAGCATCTTCCCTTTGAATAAAATGCACTTATAAATTGTAGATATGTCGAACCTATTTTAAGGCAATGTTTCAAAATTTCTAGCAAGATGAAGCCTTCAATCTAGAAAAGGGTGGAATTTCCATTTATATTATTTTAAGAAGATATGAAATGTTTTATTTTCCAATTTATCCCATCTCTTGACCATAAAAAATGTGGTAAAATGATAATGGATGAGCCAATTTTTATTAAATAATATAAAAAATGGACTTCACGAGAGTGCTTCCTGAGGTCTGGAGATTAGAAAGATTTTTACCTTCGGTGTGGAAATTTTCACCCCATAAGGTGACATTGATGATGTAACATGACATGTAGCACACAAATATAATTTCCTTCCACATTCTCGGCTTCTCCTTCCGACGTTTATTTGCACCTCTTGGTGCAATTGCTAATTCTTAGTCATTGATCTTGTTCTTCAAATGTGGAAATATTTTCTTAGTTGCATATTGTTGTGCTACATTGGCCTCATGTATGTTGTCTTGGTCTACAATACCTTTATTTCATGTGTCTAATCATCACTAAAATCCTATCTGATTTATGTGTAGAATTCATTATTCATTTTGATTTTTTATCCTATTCTACCCATCATTAATTTTTGTACTTCCCTATGCAGTTTTTAATCGTAAATTGTCCTCTATAAAAATGTGCTATAAATTGTTTGTACTTCCCCATGTTGTTTTTAATCGTAAACTGTCATCCATAACAATGTGTGATTAAACTCAACGAAGCCATCACTAGTACTATTTATTATTTAAACAATAAGTGCCACTGGTAGGGGAAATATAGAACAAGAAGCAATAGTTGTAATGATAGTCAATCCAACATTACCACTATTCACACATGCAATAGAAAGATAAATAGTGAATCGATAAGTTGGTTATTCCACTGGACCAACTGGGTCCACTTTTTAGCCACCTGGTTAAACAACCACCTTTATTGTCAGAATATATGTTGGGAACACAGACTGTAGTGCGTAGTGCGCATCATTATGGAAGAATGCGAGTTAGCAAGGAATACTACCAAAATGGGTTATTAGTCAACATATGCTAAGCTTGATTATCACATTTGTGATCAGAGGAATATACTTTCACTACAACTTATTAGTCCCTGCCAGCAGGCATGGGACTATAGTAATCAAAATGCTGCTTTTAGCATTAGTCAGTATGACATATAACCTAAGTTTTTAAGCCCTGAAATCTTTGCAACCTATGAATTTTTTGTATTAGTTTCTAATAACCAATCAACTTAGTTATAGACCGATTGGCCTCATACCAAGGCATATGAGGCATATGAGGCCAAATATTAACATAAAAATAAATAAAGAAAAACAAATTGAAACCATTTAAAACTGAAAGGAACTAATGCCAGCATTAAATCTTAAAATTTTTATGTTAATCAAACTACATTGCCTAATCAAACTATATTTTCCACTGCTAATATTTTCCACCGCTACATGTTCTCTTGCTACTGCTTCAGTTTGTCTATATGTAACATGTGGATAACAGGTGCCACTAAATTGGCAACACTGTGTATCTATGACCCTAGTTATGTAACATGTAGATAACAGGTGCCACCATTTTTGTAACAAGTGCCACTAACTTGACAACGCTGTGTATCTATGACCCTAGCTAGTGGCTTCATGTACGCAAAAGATAATTCACAGCTTATTCTCACAGCTTATTTATAGAGCTTATTCACTTTTCTTTCAAACCATTCAATAAAGACCAAGAAAATTAAATAGAGTTGAATTCCTAGTGGGGGCGACTATGATCTCGTTATTTTTCTTCTCCTTAGAGAAAGAGCTGAATTCCTCTTGGGTGCTAGTGATTTTCATTCATTGTTGGAGTACACTAACCACCTTTCAATGAACCCCTAATGATTCTAAGCATGCACAGTTGTGGTTCAAGCCACGAAAATTGCGGGTTCTACAACATATTGTATTTTTACTCACCTTTAAACATTAAATGGGCTTGAGAATTAGGTTTTTTCTTGTTATTGTTTTTTGGAATTCCTAATTTTGATTCGTGGGAAAGGTGGTATGTAGCCAATTAGATAGCTAAAATTATTTTCTTTCATTACATTATATTGTAAATAAATGGCCTTGGAAGGTGTTTTTCTGGTTAGGGTTTTTTCGTCCTTATGATCACCGCAAATTAGCTTGATTCCTTTCCCACATCACCGAATTGAACATGTTGCACCACTGTAGTCAGTTTATGGTTATGAAAAATTTCCCAACGATCCACGCAACAATATATATTACAGCGGAATGAGAAGACAAAGTGTTTTCCCACATAGGGTAACGATCGAGGATTATACATTGGATTTCATTCATATGGTTCTTCGAAATATCTCGGCTCCCCCTCCTAATGCCAAACACTCGAAGAATTTATTTAAAAGAGAACTTTGGCTCTCAAATCCAACAACATTGTGAAGAAAATCAAATCAAGCAGCGAATAGTAGATCATGGAAGCAGATTCGTCTATCCAACAGTAAGGATAAGCATAGAAAATACTGGTGGGATCAAATGTGATCTAATAGTAATCAACTGTACCTTTGTCTAACAGCTAAAACCATGGTGGCCATGGTTGTGATTTGTTAGTGCAAAATATGGGATTACAAGGATGGAAGAATATGTCAGAGAGCTGAAAAATACAGGTGGGTGTCGTTGTTATCTGTTAGTGTGGAAGATGGGATTACAAAAAATTTCGGTGGGCATGACTGTGATTTGTTAGTGGTTGAATATGGGATTACAAAGAGGGACGCATACCTTGCAAATTCAGAATTACATGGCCTCCCTTTCTAAAAGGATTCAAGGGTTGATTTCACCTGCAATAGCCCTCATGTTGCACTCGTCCAATCAAGTAGAGCTTTCTTCCTCATTCAAGTGTAAATAATTTTGTTATTTAAACTAATATATGTGGGTGGGTTTTTGGTTGTAGTCTATAAGGCTACAGGGCTAAATTCTCGAATTGAAGGAATGGTTTCTCTAGTGAAGGAACATTCATTGCAAGCAGATGACACTGAACTGTGACTAACCGGTAAAGGAAAAGCATTTACCACTTGAGCCTCTCATTGGATTGAGGGTAGACCTGAAGTAATTCATAATGATGAAATTGAGAGACTAGCTGAAAGATTAAATTTTATAAACTTGAATTAATCTACCCTATGACAGGAAGCCAGGATAATAAATTTTGTGGAGAGTTTTTGAATGTATAAATTTTTTCAACACTCATATATTCATATTACAGATAAAAAAATTAATCAATTCATAAATATTACAGATATAAAACTTAATAAATTTCAAAAAAATCTCTACAAAATTTTGTCCCAAAAAATCCCAGGAAAGGGAAAAAACTCTAATCATTAGACTACTACATTAAAATCAGTTGGAACCAGTTATGTAGTGAATTTATTCATTAAAATCAGTTGCAATCTGTTCTATAGTGAATTTATTCATTATATAGCTGATAGTGTGTCTGTTTGGTTAAAGGGTATTTCAATCAATAAAACCCTTTGGAATTAATATTGGGGAGGAAATTATATCAGTAGTTGGTGAAAGAAACACGGAGCAAAGAACAAATCAACAAAAAAAAACACCAAAATGCAGCTACAGCTGCAAAATTACACAAAAATGAATTTTCCAAGTGAATCATCTACCTTCGACTAAGCCTCTATATTTATACAAAATTTCATGTCAGTTACAGTGATTAGAATATTATTTTGGTGAGGTCGTGCTTACCCTTTCATTTCTGCAAGTGGTAGTGATTTTTCGATGCTTGATATGGCAAGGTAGTGAGGCGGCGCATGCGACACTCACAGTGAAATAATTATGCGGACATTCTCCCCCTTAATTATATCACAAAAAAAAAGAACAAAACTTTTCTATTACATCAAAATGTCGTTACATCATACATACTCCTATATTTTCCCTATGAGTTTCAAACAATTCTTTTCCCAAGGGTTTTGTAAAAAGTCTGCAAACTGGTTTTCTGATAAGCAAAAATCTATACATATTTTATTATTTCTTACTAATTCTCGAATGAAATGATACCTCGTATCAACATGTTTACTATTCTTATGCAAAACATGATTACTTGATAATGCGATAGCTGATTTGTTATCACAAAAAATCTGAGTTGGTTCTTTCTGTTCATGCAACAACTTAGTCAAAATTCTTCTCATCCACATTGTTTGACATGCTGATGTTGTCGTTGTAACATAATATGCTTCATATTATGATAGAGTCACAATGGATTGTTTCACTAATGCCCATGAAATTGTACCTGAACAAAAAATGAACACATATCCAAACGTGCTCTTCCTGTCATCAATATTACCTGTAAAGTCACTATTTGTATATCCAGTTAGTTTAAAATCTAAATCAGATGTATACAAGATACCATAGTTTCTTGTTCCAACAACATATCTTAAAATCCTTTTTTCCAACTAGCCAGTGGGTACTCTTCGGAGACTCCATGAATCTAGAAATGAAACTTACAACAAACATTATATTAGGCCTTGTTGCATTCAAGTACATAACACTTCCAACCAATTTCTTATACAAGGTTGGATCAATATTTGAACCTTGATAATCCTTACTAATTTTTGTACCAATTGCAATTGGGGTTACAACTGGCTTACAATTTTCAATCCCGAACCTTTTCAATATATCCTTTGCATACTTAGATTGAAAAATGAAAATACCATCTTCAGATTGAGTTCAATACCAAGAAAATATTTCATTAGGCCTAAATCAATCATATCAAATTATGTTTTCATGCTTGTCTTAAAATCATACTGAGAGATCTCCAGTGAAAATCAAATCATCAACATATAGGCACAAATCAAAATTTTACCTTCCTCATTTACTTTTGTATACAAAGTTGGCTCACTTGGACTCCTGATGAATCCATTATTATTCAGATATTCATCAATTATACTGTACCACACTTGGGGTGCTTGTTCAATCCATATAATGCTTTATTTAATTTGTAAACTTTCTCTTATTTACCATCAATTTCCTATCTAGGAGGTTGTTTAATTTTGACGAAATCCTATAAAAAAATATTATACTGACTAAAGCAAATTCATATGCCAAGGATATCTTTTCAATATTAGCGGATGTAATTAATAGAAAATACCTATTTGAATTATTGTTTTTATTGAAAAATAATAAAATTATTTACTTGATAAATAATAAATTTTTAAAAATTTATTCTAATATAAAATAATGATGATTTTTTATATGACCAATGATAAGAAATTGTATTTAGACCTTATTTACACAGAACTAGATGATAAAATGTTTTAAAAGACGTTACGTTATCATAATAAAAGAGATCTTTACAAGAAACTAACCTGGGTAACACCATTTAAAAACCCGTAGTCTAAAAATATCAAATAGTAATTCAGAAATTTCGGTAATGAAAAATTTTAGCAAATATTTTTGAAAATTTTGATTACAATAGTTAAATTTTAGTATTTTGGGTGCTATAAGGGTTTTTTATGGTGCTGAATCTATTTCCCCATCAAAAATGCAATTAAAACAATCCAACTATCTGATTTTTTTTAATTTTGTTTAACTAGATTCCAACATAACACTTTTGTCCCAACTATTTTATTGTTGTGTCCATAAACAAATCTATTTAGAAATCCACGCTACCTTGATTCACGTCTCTTAATGAACCACGTGATTTTATAGTCATTTGCTTTAAATAATAGATTCCTATATTTTTTTTGGTCATATTGTAACAAATTTTCACCAACAGTGTTAAAAATAAAAGACATCCATTATAACTAGCATATAATGAATAATTTAAATAAAATAAAATAAAAACCAAAAGCCCATAGTTACTATAAAAACACTATGAAGAAATATATCTTACTAACCAGTTGAATTTAGCAGATATTTGGTAGCCTTTTCATACATTTCACAATGCTATGTATGAAAGCTCTATAATGAATACTTTAGTTTAATTAATATTTTAAGAAAATAAAATATAATTTATAATTATTAATAAAATTAAATTAAAATATAATTTATATTTATTAATAAAATAAAATTTAACAAATTTATGTATTAATATTTTTTGTATAAATGTAAAATTTACAATCATTAATTATAATAAAAAAGTCTGTCTCATCAACTAGTTGTTGCATGATCTTCCATAACAACATTTTGCTAAGTAATGTATTATGGAATCTGGTATCGTCTCAATATTATTTTCTAGGTGATGTTATTGGTAAAGCGACGAATAGATATTCCTCATAGACTCATTAACTTGCCATTTGGATAAAATATAGCCCAAGCTATAGAGGATAGGTTCTAAGTACTTCTACTAGAACCATCAGCATATCCAACATATGGTTCAAGGGATGTTGACATCTGCAAACCAAAAGTAAACTATATCAAGAGAAACCATAGGAAACTCTAAATATACACACTACAAACACACACAAAACATTTATATACAGTATAATGTGTATACTCTATTGATGCATCATGTTTATACATTTTCAATGATGAAATATGAAATACATTATTAATTTTTATGTTGGCTAGAAGGGGTAGTTGTTAAGAAATAGATCCCATTCTGGCTAACACCTCTAAAGGTCCACAATATCTAGGATATAACTTATCAAAAATTACAAGTTTGAGTTTATTAGGCTTGAGTTTCAAATACATATGATCTCCCACAATAAATTATTTTTGAGTTATTTTCAAATATGCATAATTTTTCTGAGGATCTTGGGTTGTTTTCCAATTTTGTTTAACTTTCTTAACCACTTCTTCCATTTCTTTTAAAATATATTGTCCTAATACCAATCTATCTTCAGAATGATCCTAGCTTAAGGGTACCTTGTATCTCCTACAATACATGACTTCAAAAGGACTCATTTTCAAGGAAGTTTGATATCTATTGTTATAAGAAAACTCTGATAAGTGCAGATAATCTTCCCATTTATTTTGTTTTTCTTTGACATACATTCTCAAAATATCCTTTGATATTTGATTGGTCCCCTCTGTTTTACCATCAGTTTGAGGATGATAGGATGTATTAAATTTTAAATTTGTTCCCATGTTCTCAAACAACCCGTTCCAAAATTTGAATTTGAATTTTGCATCTCTATCAAATATGATAACTTTAGGTACTCCATGAAGTCTAAAAATTTATCTAATAAAATTTTATGCAATTTTTATGGCCTTAAAAGTGGATTTGAATGGAATAAAGTGTTCTGATTTACAAAAAATTTCAACTACAACAATGATGGAGTCATGTTGTTTCCTTGTTTTTGGAATTCTAATGATGAAATCCATTGAAATTGTCTCCCATTTCCATTTTGGAATGTTTAGGGGTTGTAAAAACCACGTAACAACTCAGTAGGATTTTAATAAGATGCTTTTAACTTAGTGGCACTCAAGACATCTATCTACATATTATGTTCTTTCATTTTTCATATTTGGCTAGTAAAAACCTTTCTTAACATAGTAATAAACTTCTTATAATTAGGATTACCAATTGTTGACCTTTTTTGTAGCTCATCTAAAACAATGTTTCTCATATTTATGTCATCAAGTATATAAATTTTTCCTTTAAACTATGGTAAATCTTGGTTTTATATTGAATTTTTTTTTTTCTCCTCATCTAATTTTTCAAATTTCTACACTTTTTCTTTGATTTTTAGATACTGCAAATAAAAATTTGTAGTTGTTTTGACATGTTCTACTAATTTTCTTGACCAACTTGTTGTTGATATAGCACAAATCTGATTTTTTTTCTTCGCTCAAAGCATCAACTATTATGTTTTCATTCCCCTTGATATGTGTTATCTCACAATCATATTCACTAATAAATGATAACCACCTTTCTTGTCTAGCATTTAGATTAGGTTTGTTAAATAGATACTTGAGACTAACATTATCCATCCTTAGCTGAAATTTTCTTCCTATGAGAGAATGTCTCCACATTTTGAATGCATGAATAATGGCTACTAGTTCTAGATCGCGCGTAACATAGTTTTTCTCATGTTCCTTCATCTTTATATACTCATAAAAAATAACATGACCATCTTGCATCAAAACTCCCCCTAGACCTTCTTTACACACATATGTACACACCAAAAAATCCTTGTTGGGATCAGCCAATTTAAAAATTGGAGTTGCAGTCAAAATTTATTTTAGCTTGTCAAAGTTGTATTGGCACTTTTGACTCCACTTAAACTAGATCCCTTTCTTCTATAAAGAAGTAATTGGATAAGAAAGTTTAGAAAATATTTCTATAAATCTCCTATAGTAGCTTGTGATTCCCATAAAATATCTACCTTCTTCTACATTTTTAGGTGTTGGCCACTCCATTATTGCTTTTATCTATTTTAGATCAATGAAAATTCCTTCTTCTAATATTACATGTCCTAAAAAATTAATTTTTTTCTAGTAAAATGAACACTTGTTGAATTTGGAATACATTTCATTATCTCTTATAGTTTGAAGGACCATCTGCAAATGTCAGTCATGATCTTCTTTACTCTTTGAGTATACTAGAATATCGTATATAATAACAATCACAAATTTATCTTGAAATTGTCTTCATACACTATTCATAAGACACATGAATGCAGTTGGTGCATTGGTAAGCCCAAATGAGAGTACTACAAATTCATAATGTCCATAATGTGTGCAAAATAGGGAAAATTTTAAGGATGGAAATTTATCTCAAAGTTTAGAAACCTTGGCGAATCTAACTAGTCCCTAATGTGCAACCTATAAATATTTGGTGATATATTTATAAAAAAATTCTAATTTATAATGATTTTTTGGATAGTCTCTGTAAACTTTTTCCAATATTTAAGGTAAAACAATTTTATATTATAAAAAATTGGCGAATCATTTTTAGAAAAAAAAAAGGGAAATTGGTGAATCTGTTTTTTGGAAAAAGCATGGAAAATTAGCCCACCTGCGAATACTAGCCCCTAAAATTTTCCATGGTGCGAAATTTTCTTTTATGGATGTTTTCATCCTTAATTCTGATATGATAATATCCTAAACTCAGATTGATTTTGGAGAAACTAGAGTCCCCTCTAACTTCGTAAAAAAATCATATATCCTGGGAAAAGGGTATTTATTTTTTATGGTCATCTTATTTAGTTGTCTATAATCTATGCACAATCTCAAAGTACACATTTCTTTTTCATAAACAAAATCGGTGTTCCCCAACGAGACACACTTGGCTTTATATAATTTTTGTCCAAGAGTTCTTGTAATTGAATTTTTAGCACGAGTAATTCAAGAAAACACATTTGGTATGGGGCCTTTAACAATAGAGAAACTCCAAGTATAATATCAATGGTAAAATCAATATTTCTCCTTGGAGGAAATCTTTGTATTTCCTCTAGAAAAACATTCTTATACTACTCTAAAATAGGATATTCCTCTAATTATGGTTGTTCTTTATCTTTAGAAATATTTTTTACTTGGACAATGAACATTTAACACCTTTTTCTAGCATGCTTCTTCATTTTTATTGTAGAAATTTTCCCAACATAAATATTTCTTGGAATTCCTTGAACCATGCAAGCTTCTCCTTTATCATCAACACAGGTAAATGACTTTTCCAAATAGTTTAATATAACTCTATGTGTTTCTAACCAATCCATACCTATGAGGACATCATAATATCCTAAAGGTGGAATGTTTAGATTGAGGGTGGTATGCATTCCATTCGGATTTATTGTACATTTTTTCCTTATTTCAGTCACTTTTCTCATAGTTAATGTGGCCAACTACACTAACCAAGGCTTATGTTGTTTTTATTTTGCAAGTATACACTTTTCAACTATAACAGGGAAAATATAACTTAATAAAGATCTTGGATCTATAAGTATAGACACATCTTTATCAAAAAAAATATCTTGAACTTCAACCATGGTTGATTGGGAATGTGCTTGTTCCATCCAATGCAGCGCTAATTCTAGATATGTTACAGACAACATCATTTACATTTGATGCTTCTTGAATGTTATTTAATGTTACATTCCTTTTCAATGGATTTTGTGGACAATATCTCCATAACTGGCTTTCACCACAACCCCAACATTTAGTCGATGGTTTTATTGATTCACTAAATTTTCTGCTTTTTGTACTAGATCCTCCTTTCTACCCAAAAATATTTTTTTGGTTAGTATTTCTATTATAATTTCTTTCTTGCACACTCTTACAAAAATTAAGATTTTTAAACCCCTTCCTATTATTACTGAATCTATCAGGTTTCTTTGATACCGATCCTATGGAGCATTCTCTTTTTTTCTTGTTCTGGTTGAAACATAATTTGGCCTTTCTAATGGTCCTATCCATGATATTTGGTTGATAAAATCCAAATTTTTATCTATATGAGAAAGGTAAGCAACTAATAAATATTTGTATATTTGTCTTCTCCTCTTTCAAATAGGGAACATATATTAGTAGGCTTATGAATTTATTAAAAAACTCATTCATGGTAGATTGTCACAATTTCATCTCATGGATATCCCTAGCCTTTTCATCAAAGTACTTCTTAGACAAATATTTCTAGGTTAAGTTCTTACTTCTAATTCTTTTGACAAATTTATTTTCTTCCCACCATAAATTTTCCTTACTAATCAACTCGTAAGTTATCAATCTAGCATTTAGATTACTTGGATATTAGTATACTTCTAAATATTTAGACATATTCAGTGTCCATGCCTCTGCTCCTTCTTCATATTCACCATTAAAACTAGAAGGCTTGATATTTTCAAATCCTCCTTGTAACTAAGAGGAAGATATTGTTTTTGTAGGAATAGAGGTGTTTCTACTTGATTTATGTTCTCCCGGATCACTAGAATCATTTGTTTGGCTTTAACTAAAAGTTATAGAATTAGCGCTACTAGTATATTTGCTTCTATACCTTTTCTAATTAGTATTTTTTTTTACTCTTTCATCCTCCAACCTTATTAACAAGTAACCATTAATCTCCTCATGTTCCTCTTTTTCTTTAACCAACCTTTCCTCATTTTCCTTTATATCATCCCCATCTCTTTTCAAACTTCCTATTACATGCAACGATTCAAATTCTTGTTTCTCTGCATTGCTAATTCCATTACCTACCATTCTTAATTCAATATCAGGTTCCTCGCCACTCGTTGGTGATACTACAAAAAAAAATTCCATTAAATTCTTCATCCATTGTTCAACTCGCTAGTTCTTTAAACAATATGTTCATGAAACGTATAACTATTCTAGTTTCAGGGCCCAAAAGAGGTCTAATGTTGTACCTCATAGCTCCGATACCACTTGTAAGAACACTAAAATACACCCAATATACATATACAATACATATACATAGATACAAACATTTTCCTACTCAAAATCTCCACCATAACCTTTTGTTTTTCCACTGATATTTTCTATTCATATTACTAGATTTAAACAACTCTACCTTCATATAATATGGTTTTATTTTTTACCAATCTACAATCATCTTATAACCTTGTTTAACCTATTTTCTTCAAATGCATAGTCTTCCAATTTGACTCAGGGTGAAATCATAATCCTCTAACAAAACGATTTGTGCATTAATGTACACTCTTTTATATAAAATACACCATCCATTTATTTTATGATCCCTTTTTCTACATTAAGGATTGCTAAATTTATTTATATATGTTTTCCACTACCTTACTCTTATCTCAGTTACCAAAAGTACAGTTTCATTGTCTATTTCACTTTTATGGTTTTATGTTTAATACTAATTGTCAGAACTATTATTACTATGTGACAAACTGAATTATTCGTGTTGACATATTTTATATAAAAATATAAACCAAGTAAATCTTCACACAACAATAGTTGTTTCATGTATTAATAAATTATGTCACATGCATATACCCTTTGACATGTATACACAACTTAGTATTTGTCATAACCATTCATATTCTTTGTTACATTGATTTGGAATTCCTATTCTTTTTAATCGGCCTATCACTTTCTAACATTGCAAATGTGATATTTTATCTTGGATGTTTCATGTTTTTAACTCAATCCAAAGGTTATGTATTGATTTATTTCACGATTTTCTCTAGAATGTTCCACTATGTACGTGGTTCTTATCAAGATTCCCTCAACACGCACAACTTCAATCAAAGGTTCCACTTTTTTTTTGTACATTGGCTAATCAAATGAATGGTTTTCAATCATTTTCATTGTAATCAATGGTGTAGATCCACCCTAGGGTTTATTGCATGCTTAATTACTATCTTGCAATTTCATTTTGCATTCATTTGTTATTTTTTTCTCGTCGGATATGTTTCCGTATTGCTAGAGATCCATAGTGAATTTTTCCAATGACATCTTCCTATAGTTGGTTAACCTTTGTTGACCTTTTATTTGTCAAATTGAACATTATCGTTCTTCCACGTTTCACTCTAGATGACGAAGGCAAGTGAGTTAAGGGTATCCTTCTATAACAACCATTATTTTCTTTTCAAAAATCCTTTTCTGTTAACATCTAGGTAGACGACATAGTTTTTGTATAAATGTAGCTCTAATTCCTTTTCTTCCATGGTTTTGCAAGTCACTTGAGAGTTTTTATTTTAGGCTACTCAGAGTGATACTATTTTGAACCCATTTGGATGAGGGTTTATTTTGGTTTGTGAATTGTTTATTTGGTTCCTTTTTGAAATAAACTTATAGAGAGTTCTTACCTCTAATTGGTTGTGTCTAACTCCACCCAACGGGTAAATCTTTCATTACAGTTTTTTATTATCCTGAAAAATTGGAAGGAATATGGTCTTTTGTATATAGTAACTCTTCGTGGCACAAGGCTACTCCAAATATTTATTGTGTCCTTTTCTTTTCAGGGTTTATAGTGTTAAATTTTAACACTCGTTTCTACGAAACCTTTTTTGTTTAGAGCAACACAACTACAAGTAAAATCAATAGTTTACTTGGTAATTCCAAATATGGGTAGTTTATAAGCCTCTTATATGAGGGAATGGTTTCAATGTCACTGTGTCTTGTATCCCTTATATAAGAGAATGATTATTACTTTAGCCATATGTTATTTTTATTATTTATTTTAATTTTTTTGAATTTACTTCGAGAGCTAACTGCTTATCAAGGTTTTTCTCTTTTCAAGGGTTTCTATGTACTATTACTCCAACAAGGAGAAATTTCTTCACCCTTCATTTCAACATTATTTACTCTTAATCTACCTCGTTTCTATTTAACGTTTATTTGGAATATATATTTTCGAAGTGTTTTACCACTAGCCATAAACATAGGGTTTCACCGTATAGTTTATATTTGTTGAACTTTACATTAAATTTTTACAAAAGTGCTTATTTCTATCAATTATATTGATTCTTTCTTTAAAATAGATGGCCACAAGCTAATAATATTCGTTTTAGACAAATTTTCATTCTACTCCTTATCTCACTTTGGCATCATTTTGATGTAGACATAGGAGTTATCCATATTGTCCTTTAACTATCACACTTAATTATTACATTCTTCACTTATTCTCCCTGTAAATATTTCATATTTTTATCACTCTACTAAACTCCTCAGGTCGTCTTATAGGTATATGACTAAAGTTTATATTTTTCCTATGCACAGGTATTATTCGTATTTTGCTAGAAAATATAAATTAATGGGAAGAGTCTATATTGTTGGTATCTTCCAACTCTCACCGACTTACTATGTTTTTCTTTTAGCGGGTCAGGTGTCTTGCTCTTGATTCTTAAGTTTTTGTTGCGTGCACCAATTTCTCCTGTTTCTATTACATTTGAAAAGTTACAGTTTCAACTTCTTCCCATACTAGGGTTTAATAATGGAATTATGCCTTTCATGTACTATGATCACTTTTTGTTTTCAATCTAAGGGCCTCTATTGTCACTCTAATACAGTAACTTGAACTAACTAAGAGTATACAACTCCATTTATATTTTTCTTTGAAGTTTGATGAATATATATGTGTTAAAGGATAATGGAGAAAGCTAGTTGTTTGGATAGAATTGAGACTCTAAGATTAGGTCTCAGATCCTATTATCTAGGGAGTGGTTGGAACCACCCAGTTAGTGTGAAAGCCTATATATTTGAGGTTCATCTGACTCAATGGTAAATTCTTTGTATGGAGTATTTGGGCACTATCCAGGTATCTCACCTGGAGAGCCATTTAGTTTATAGATTAATAGAATAGCAGTTTTTAACATGGTATTAGAGCTTTAAGTCGAAGCTGAGTGGACCTGTGATATGTAGGGATTTGAGGACGTATCGAAGGATGGTTATTGTTGCGTGAATGTGATTTGGATATTTCGCTGCAGCGTTCGACGTTTGAGGCATGAAAACATACAGAAATTCGAGAAGCCGATGAAAGTCACATAGCTCATGAATGACAACCCTGGACATGCAAGCCGCCGGATCTCGGCGTTGAGAGCAGACGAAAAGCTCGAATCAGGGCATTCTCGGCATTGACAGTATTTGCGCATGGGAAAAGGAACGGTTTTCCTGGTTCATAGGGCCAGAAGGAACCTCGTGGATCGAAAGGTGGGAAGGCATTTCGCTATGTGAGCCAGTGGTGTTCACTCCCTCACCGACCGAGGTTCCTGGTGAGAATTTGCTGCAAGGTCGAAGCGGATTTGATTTCAACATATATTTTTCTCACCTATTGTCGTTTGACCAAGGTGTATTGGGGTAGTGCAGTGCCTATTCGATGTGTGGGATGGACAGAGAGAGTCTCTGTATAACCAAAAACCCTCCGCAT
Organism: Pinus albicaulis; assembly: GCA_034641835.2. Taxonomy (NCBI): domain Eukaryota; kingdom Viridiplantae; phylum Streptophyta; class Pinopsida; order Pinales; family Pinaceae; genus Pinus; species Pinus albicaulis. Next base: position 301,976,017 of record CM076581.1, read on the forward strand.
GGAAAAAGAGAAGAGAGTTGTTTCAAATCGGGCCTTTTTCAGATCGGATTAGATCGAAGTAGATCGACCTGCCCTACATCGACCTACTATGCATGCGTTAGCCTGATGCGTAAGGTTGTTGTGGCAGCGTAGGAGGCCGTTGTCGTAGATGCTTGTCCATCTCTTTGTGAATCATTAGTCATTGCCCTCTTCAATGAGTCGAGTATTTTTTTCCGGCACTGGTTGGCTCACTTGTTTATTGGAAAGTACCCAACTTTGACATGTCTAGGGAATCCCATGAGGGGAATTCATTTCTCTAAGTTGCAGTGCTTCATGAGAAAATGATTCTTGCATTCAAATTTGGTGGAAGAATAGGGATCAAATTTGGAGGTGTTGTAAAGTTCATATTGCATTAGGGGTTTTGCTTCAGATTTGTTGTGTGGCATAGAAGCCATCGTTTGCACCACAAGGTTTTACAGTTGAAGAGTTGAAGAGTTATTAAAGGGAAAATTTTCCCGCTTGCATGGTAACAGAGTTGTTGGAGATCATGAGAGGACCGAGGTGAGTCAGAAATAAATTTGGAAGCGAGATAAAATGAGAAAAGCTGGACTTTCCCAACATGTCTATATTTTTAGACATGTTTGATTCTGATGATGATCACTTTTTCATGTGGACATGGGAAATTTTAGAAAAACAATGTGGTTTTTTTAATGACCACGAGAATCAAGAGGCACAATTTGTTGTGCATGATCTTAAGAATGAAGACTCATGAGTTGGTCTTCAGGAAGGATGTAAAGAGGAACATATTGTTGAAGATCAATTGGGCGAGCCACATGAATCTGATTGCAAAGACGTGGAAGAAGAAGACAAAGGTGGAGAGAATTTAAATTATGATGATCTCATGATTATTTCTGTGTGTACAGATGTTAGCAACAACAACAAGGAAGAAGAAACAAAGTTTGAAGAGGAATTGAAGTTTCTTGAGGCATGGCTTGAAACACCATGTCTTTATGAAGTCAACACAGAAGTTGCATCAACGAATGATGAAGACAACATCGTTGATGTTTAGATGGTTGACACCTGAAATAGTGAGAGGAAAAATTCTCCTATCTAGCCTGTCATAATTTTGAGAAGGGTCAGGATAATAGTTCAAGAGTTTCGTCATTGGGATGTGAAGATATATCACTACCTCATGGTAAAAAAAAGTAAAGATGAAGCCTCGCCTAGGTATGAACAAGCATGGTGTCGCAAGCAAAAAGACCAAAATAAAAACCTTTGTTACCAAGATTTTTATGTTTTCATGTAAGCCTAGCTGAGGCTAAGACCAGTAGGTGTATGTTATTCATTTAGTACCCTTTCTCCATTAAGGGGGAGTGTTAAAGGATAATGGAGAAATCTAATATTAGGTCTCAGATCCTAATATATAGGGAGTGGTTGGAACCACCCCATTAGTGTGAAAGCCTATATATTTGAGGCTCATCTAACTCAATGGTAAATGATCTGTATGGACTGTTTGTGCACTCTCCATATATCTCACCTCAAAAATCATTTAGTTAATAGATTAATGGAATTTCACAATCTGCATTTTTTCTTTAAATTTATGGTTAAGAATTTTATGTTTCACTATGTTGAATTTTGATTAAGTGTTTCATATGAAACTAGTGTATATTATTTTTCTTTTAAAAATTACTATGTATTTTATATTCAATATAAATAACTAGAATTTGTTATTTTTCTATGTAAAAAATAATTTTCCTTCCTTAAGAATTATTGAGGCATTTGTTTTTACAAAGCTAGCTCGATAGAACGTTTAGTTTCTCGCTTTCTTCGATGTACCAATTTATATATAATATATTTATATTTGTTTCATGATAATTAATATATATATATATATATATATATATATATATAATTCCAACCGGAATCATTTCTACTCAGAAATAGGTTTTTCTTTCTTTTATCTACAATTATCTAGGCATATACGATGAATGAATTATATGGAAACATTGCATAACCACAATTCATCGTGTGCGAAAGTTATAAAAATAATGTAGCTTTCTAGTTCTCTATTTATGATACCTTTAGAAACTTAAACAAAATAGATAAATACTTACTAGATTTCATATTTGAATACTTCGAAAGAAAATATTCTTCTAATATATTTTATGCATAATGAAGTATTAAATTTTTGTATCTAGTACTAAATTGTTCTTTCTTTAAATACAGCATAATCAAACGCTAGAAGTAGAAATGCTTACTCGATTCAAGATTTTTCTTTCTGTAAAATTAATAACTAGTTATGTGGCTCTTCCCAACCATTACACTAATACACATCTAATGTCTCCCCTAGCATTCAGGCCTACAATTCATCTTTTTCCTCTTACATTTTATTCCTTTTTAGTCTCTGCAATTTTTCCCCCAAAATAATGAGACAAAAACAAGTAAAACATCATATATTATCCATCTACCATTGTTTTTGTGGTTAATAACCACCTCCACCTCACCAACAGTTGGTAGGTAGTTGTTTGCACATTTATGAGATCTTGTTTCCCGCTCTTGAGGACAACTTCTTGTCTTCTAGGAAACATTTAATTGACCAATATCATAATTCCCTGATTAAATCTAACAACCCAAATTGGATGTCTAGGACTTATTGATGGATAATAATATATTCCGATAATTAAATTGCAACCTTTTCTCTTTCAGTCATATATACCCAATCACTAATTTCCCATATTTTCCTTTAATTACAAAATAAAAATAAACAACTTTACAATCACTTATTATCAACATTGAATTTTTGATAATTAAAATGTTCGTTTGTGTTTCAATGTAGCATATTTAATAAAAATAAACGAAAAATATGGACATTTAATTATAGTCAAATCATTAAGCTAATGGATATCATATCGAATCATAATTATAATTCGAGAACGGCCTTTAGTTTCCTGCTGCCCCAATTTGTTGTGAAAAACATGGTGAATACAATCTATTTCCATAATTATATTAAGATCACACTGAAGATACAACCCCTTTATGCCTCAATTTCGCCAACTGAGGACAATTAATTTCATTTCCTTTGAAATCATGCTTTCATCCTTGCAAATTTCTTCCATTAATTCAATCGGGTGGCAACCCATATAGAGGGGATGTGCGTTTAAATGAGCCTAGGATTGATTTGCTATCATATTCATGGAAAAATGTGACCGCTCCTTAGGCCACAACACAATTCCTCAACAGAAATCAATATAATTCCACTTTCTCATCCCAAACATTAAACACGAGTAAATGATTTTGATCTTGGAGTACGCCTCCATCAGTCTCAACGATGAGGATATTGGGTGATCTTCCAAACCATTCTCCAAGTTTACGGAAGAATAAACTTCGGAGGAGGGTTTAATTGTTGATTTCTAGCTCGTCAATCGAACAATCATGGTTTTATTCCACAACTATAACTCCATTTTTCTCGGTTTTGATGACATTGCACATGTTCCAACTATTCATGGCAGAGGTAGATGGATTGTGTTCATTTCATCCGCTTGGTACTCCATGTTCTCAGGATTCACCTTTATTCTTTTGAGCATCAAACATATGTCTATAAACATGGTGAAACTCTATTTCCTATAAATTTTTGGGTTGCATAGTTTTTCTTTGTAGAATTAGGGTTAGTGAAGTGAAAGGATTTTCTTTAGCTTTCCCTACATGTCTAATCACTATCACTGAATCTCAAATACCATTAATCTAAGAATTCTTTTGGTTTTAGCTATTTCAAGTCCTTGCCATAGGGCCAAAAATTAAGCTTGATTGTTACTTGAGATGCTCAAACCCCAAGCATATTGTAATTCCTTTTGGTCATCCAAGAAAAAGATAACCCCTCCCACTCATGCCAATTTGGTTTTTCTTTTCTAGCTTAATAATTTCTCTATTCTTATTTATTTTCTACTAACCATAACCAAAACAAACATCTATATTGTAATTACTATACTAATAAAATCATGTATTTAAATATGTTTGTGACTTTTTTTTTTCTAATTTAAAAACTTTTTCTATGTCTATTTGTTTTTTTCACTAAATGTCATTAAAATAAACAACTATATTATAAGTATCATACTAAAAGTATTAAAAATTACTTATGACAATATAATATATTTATAAATTATCATAGGAATTCTATTTATATAGATTTGGTAATACTGACTTTTTATATTACTAGCACAACCAAATTAATAAATGTGGTTGATATATGAATAACAAAGAATGATATGAGTTTATATAAATATATGAATCTAATACACTGATATCAATAACAAAGAATGATATGAGTTTATATAAGTTTTAGAAAAGGTTAGGCGTTATAATAAAGTCTTTATAATAATTATTTCTAATATTTTTTGTTCATGGGGTCTTGGATAGATAGTTGTTAAGGCATTCCTTGATGCTTTGTTAAGGCATTCTTTGATGTGAAGTCACTTTGTTAAGGCAAAACATTCCTTGATGTGGAGTCACTGGTTCAATTCCAATTCCATGCTCCAACATCTATTTGAGAAAAAATCTAATACTCACATAATTCACAGCTAGACTAAACAAGAATAAGTTATACATAACCATCATTATTTTTTTCCCTCATTCATAAACAAAACCAAAAAATAAAATATAAACCTAGTAAAGCGAAAATGAGAGTTTTTCAATTTTCCAGTGTAACATTTTAAAAACTTCAAATACTTAAACTATTATAACTCAATAATGATCTACACATTTTTTAATTTTGAATAAAATTTATGCCTATTAAACTACAACTTCTACAACATTATTTATTTGTAATAAGATTTTGGGCAAAATAAACTGCACAAAACCATAAGCCGTTGAACCCAGTCAAGGCATACAATGGTAGAAGCTGCTGCTCTATCATTATCCTTCGTCATTTTAGTTCGGTGTCAGCAGTCCTTAAAACGTTCCTGGAAAACCGTTCTGGCCAGGAATCGATCGAGCATGAGGTTCGATCTTTAACTTCTTCAAGTACCTCAAATTTTAAATCATATCGCTTTGCAGAGCACTGAAAATTTCCAGCAAAAGGAGCCCTTCGAAACCATTTCTCTCCCTTCTCGATTCTGCAACCACAACCAGAATTCTTATAAAGAAACAATCATACCCTACCTCTCTACTCATATTAAATAACTACATGAATGATGTTACTGAATAAGCTATCTCTTGGAAAGGAGCGACAATAATATAATATAATAAAATTTAATATATATTAAAAATAAAAATAAAATAATTTATTTATTTTTATCCAAATTATGTTAATGAGAATTGTCTAAGCACTTCAATTTTATTTGGATAGAAATACTTTCCACAAATAGGTTGTTTCTCTTAGTTTTAGACACATATTCAGATCTAGACCTAATGACATACTCTTCACTTCACACAGTTTCATCAGTTTAAGCAGTATCCAGGTTGACAACGTCAAATAAACCTAAGATTGCACTTATTCATTGCAATGAAGTTCCCAAAAAAACTCCAAAATACCCTTTGAAATTTCTGACAGTTTTGGAATATTTCTTACAAGCACCCAAAGTCCCAGAAGTGAAAAAGCTTCGATTAAGTGCTTTCCAATACTTGAGAGCGATACCCATGTAACTATGGATATTACTAAATAAGGTATCTTTTTGAAAGGCTTTGAAACACCAAACACAAACACAATGAATCCCATATCGTTCACATACCATTCCCTTATCTATAATATTGTATCTATTTACATGGATCCACTGTGCCAGAACCATATTTAACTGCAAATAATTGGAATAACCCGGGTACTATGATAATTCCCCGATCGGGGTGTAGCATGGAAAGAGTGGAGCCTAACCAATGTGACTGGGATTGTAGCCTGCCACGTGGGGAGGACGACCAACACGTGGAGATAGCATGCAAATGCCGGGAGGATAACGGACAATGGGACCCCCGGCACCAAACGCCATAAATGCGTAGTACACCCATGCGACTCTAGCTGGGTCAGCCAACAGGGATGTCAGGAAATTTTAGGAAAAAGAGTCGGGGGCGCGGTGATATGAATGGTAAGGTTATTTTGGATGGGAATTTTTGGATTTTTATTATGTGTTGTGTTTAGAAGCTAGTTGCGCCTGCAGGGGTTTTCTCCAACGAAGGTTAAGGGTGATGACCTGGGTAGACAATTGGTAATTATCACCATACTTACCCTTTGAGCCAAAGATTTTTGTCTGTCTTCGTATGCGGATAATGGTAATAGTCTTCTTAGATTATTTGTTTGAATGGAGGTTTGGTCGGTTTTGGTATGAACAAATGCAGAAGGTTGATGAAGCTGGTTGTACGCTTATTCTTACTCAATGGGTTTTTGTTCTGTTACCCAAATCTCTATTTAGAACTTCGTCTCAGTCTTCATTTTCTCATCCTGATCCTGGTATTGTTAAAATTATGCTTATTGAATTCTGTTATAATTATTGGTTGTTGGAACTCTTTAATGGGTTGGTTCGGTGCTTTTACGCTAGATTGCTGTATTTGGGTTCTAGTTGGGTTGTTTTCTCTGGTAAAAAATTCTCTATAGCTACACAGAAAGGGTATGGCTTAGTCCTTATCTCTCCTTTTCCTATTTATATCATCTTTTTGTTGGGTAAATTATGTTTCCTGTTGACAGTTCAATTACATTGTGTTTGTTACAATGGAAGGACTTTCTTGCAACAAAGTATGTTTCTCTCCTGTCTGTTTAACTTTGGAAATTATGTTAATAGGGTCCTGAAGTTGATATGTGGGCAAGATTTTTCGCCATATTACCTCTATTTTGGTATATGGACTCTGGTCTTACCTTTCAATTCTCTGTCCATGTCTGTCTTGTGTAATGGCTACAATCTTTGGGTTGTGCTTCAGTTCTTTCTTGCCCGGTTCGATTGTATTAGCGTTTGATCTTTCCTTTTATCTCATATCTTTCTCACGGAGCCTAAATTGGGTGATGGAACCGCTCTATGATCTCAGTCTCAAATCTTGTCTACGAATCTCACTGGTGTTGTTGTTTGGATGGTAGCTTCAGCAAATTCCTTGTCAAGTTACTTTAACATGGTTAAAAGAGGAAGGAAGCCCACTGGAGGCAAAGGCAAACATCCTACTTCTGAGTAGCATCAGAAAAGAGGAATAAAGTCTACGCAGCAACATTTGGAACCGTTGGTTCAAACATTTATATCAGAAATCCCAAATTCGGTACGCTCCCACATTTATGGTTGGGAAACAGAGGTTTTAAATAAATTGGACACAAAAGATGAAATGGCTTCGAAGGACATGCAGAATGTGGTCAATGACCCAGGGCACACTCAGGGCCAAATTTCTTTGTTTCAATAATCAATTAGAACTTATTGGTTAAGTAAATGCCTGTTAGCTAAGACAGTCATGTTGATAGCAGAAACAAAGCTGGAATCAACTCTGACTGATATTAATAGGAACATCCAGGAAATCAATCTTCGTCAATTGCATTAGTATGTGAGGCTCGGAAGGTTGGAGAAGGAAATCAAGTCTATGCAACAGGTTACAGTTGAACTACCAGGGTCCAGTGTCAAAGATCCAGCACCAATGGAATCTGAGGAAGATTAAGGGTTTCATGATCAAATGTTTTACTTTCTTTTTAGCGGCTAGTACTTTTTCCTGTATATGTTGTTATCTCCAAACTTAGATACTAAGTATCGTCAGATATGGTATAGACTGCTAAGGCTTTTTATGTTTTGGTTGACATACTCTGAACTTCGATGGCTGAAGTACCTGGTTTCTTGCGGGTAGGTTGAGGTCTAGTTTTGTATATTTTTTGCTTGACTTTTATTAATAGAAAATGGAAGGAACCACCTAAGTTTACAAAAAAAAAAAAAAAGATAATGATGATCAAAAGTGGTGAAATAATAATATTTAAATTAAAAATATAATTTTTTTAGATAAATGTTTTAATGATGAATATTTTAATGGCTTGTTGTTAAGGACTATTTTTAACAACTATATTCTAGTAATCATCTTCACTATTTATTTAATTTAATTGATTTTTTTTTTTTTTAATTTTATTTGGTTCAAAACGTGACCAAATTTTAATTATATGATTAGTCTGAAAAACATTTATCTATACTATAGATCACAAAAATCTTAGATCTAACATGTTATTCTTTGATTTAAAACTAAAAATTTATTAAATATTTTTCATATCATAAATTAAATCATATATTAAATCAAACCTAATATATATCAAAACAATAAAATTATAAAAATATATTATAAAACTTTTATATATATATGAAAATTTAAATATTCGAGCATTGTCTAGCAAATTAGAAATGTATTTAAGTTTGTTATTCGAGCATTGTCTCGCAAATTAGAAATGTATTTAAGTTTGTTTTAATGGAGATGAGGGGTCCATTTACGAGGAAAAATGGTCTGTTTATTCAACTTTAAGGTCCATCTCTTTTATTTATTTATTTATTCAATTTTTTCTATAAAGTGATTTCTTCTTCTTCTGTCGGTATGACATTTTCTACGAACCAAAAAAGAGTTTTTTCTTCTTATGTCAGTATGATATTTTCTAGAAACCAAAACCACTAGGCAAATACTTTGTCACTTACAAAGCCAAAAACATATCCCACGCAGATCGGTATCCCTCTATGCCAACCTTCAACTCGGACGATGAGAGTATTTAATTTCCAGATGTTTGTCCTACTATAGTGAAATGCAGAAAATGAATGGCATCAATGACCCTGAAAATAGGGATATAATTTAATTAATGGACAACACCATATTTGGCTAATTTAGAACGTGCATCCGGGCAATCGCAATACTCATGAATGAAATTAAAAAGACAAACAGACTAAAAATATGACCGGAGCAACACATGGATAAGGCAGATGCTAATGAGAAACGACAACGCTGCGATTTTGGAAGTAAAAGAAATGAAATTAGCTTTGCAAACCATTTTAAATAATAAAAAGAAGCTAGAATTAACCTTGTAAACCATTTAAAATAATGAAAAATATGGCCATTGTGCTTCATGTTTGGCCTTGGATTGCGCTAGAAAATATGGATATGCATTATTATTCATTACCAAGTAAGGACTTTAGTGAGGGATTAATTAATTGTTGATTTATTATTAATTCAGTTTCGATTATAATTTATCTAATGTAATGTAATTTTCTGTTGTAAACATGGCTCTTCTCTGTATTTTTCAAAAGTTTCATATTGAATAATCAGAATTTTATATTTCTTCCTTTCATATCCAGCGTCGTTTTGTATTTTTAAGTTGTAATTTAATTTTTGGACCTACATATATCAATTAACAATTAATCTCTTTGACATAAAAATAGTTTTGCGGTATCCACCACCAAACTGCTAGCGAAGAACTATTTCATAATCCTTGACAGAGTAACATCCACTTGCCAACGCATTCTAAGTTTGATCAAGAGACAAATTATTTAAGTTTCATCAAGAGATAAATTATTTAGTTGGATGAGGATGGAAAGATAATTATTATTAGAACAATTATATTAATCAAGTAATTAAGGAGAATTTTAAGGATGTAAATGTATTTTAAAGTTTAAAAAATTTGGTTACGAAAGTTATATGTTTTAAATTCAGTATAATTGATGTGGTTTTGATGACTTAAATGCCCCTAGATCTAAACTTACTAAATTTATGTTTTATGTTATACCAAAAACAAAAACAAAAAACTAAATTTTTACTTATGTTATAAAAAAAACAAAAAGCTTACTCATCTATGTTTCTATGTTTCTCTACACCAAATTTTAATAAATTTTATTTTGTTAAAAAATCATCTTAACATATATAAGCATACTAGTGATTTCAACTTTAATAATTAAAACACTTTGTCAAACATACTATAATTCCAAAGGAAAAATGTTAAAACTTAATACACTTTCTATAGAATAATATGATAACTCACAACTCACCTTCAAGAATTTGTAAAGCTTCCAGCAAAAGTAATAAGCACAAACAAAATGGAAACTTCTTCAATAGAAATCAGTTGAAGCTAGTGAGGTAGATAGTTGAATTTCATAAATGAGATGCCAATGATGGAATGTGTTAGCATGTGGTGTCCTATTACTTACGATGTTCTAATAACAATGATGTAGTGTTCGTAGGAGTTATCATGTGAATTATTTTTTATGACATTATGATGTTATGATTATAACTAATGTATTGGTTGCATGATTTGAGGTGGTGATTAATTATAACTAATGCATTGGTACATGTTTAGAGGGTTTATTTATTTAATGATATCATGGGATCATATACCTACGAGGGAGAATTTGTCACACCTTATGGGCTAGGGACAAAACCAATCAACTACTTATGCTAGTGTTTCATTTTCTTTGTATAGTTATTGATGGGATATGGGACCATGTTAAAAAGTTTGAGAACTTTGTAATGGAGTTGTGATGTTGAAGTCTAGAAGAAGGGATGAAGTTGTGTGTCAGACTTTGATTGATGGGGTTGTAACCAATAAGAGTTACTAAGGGAATTTAATCAAACCTTTTGAGATGCCTTGGGGTATGAGAGAACCAAAATAGATGTCATATTTGGGGGAGATTAGGTTTGATCCATGGGGATTTGGTAATATTTATAGGTTTACTTGTGTTCTCACAGGTTTGCATTGGAGAAATATAGGCTTTAAATCAAGTTCCAAAAATTAGGGGAAAATATATCGAGAGTACTCGCACTTCCCTTGGTGATGGGGTGTGAATTTTGATTCTTTTCTATGGTCACTTGGGTAGCTCTTATACTAGTTACAACAAGGGTATTGTGTAGAATATATGAGAAAATAATAAAATAAAAAACTTGTAAGTTATATGATGAAAGTTGACTTTGAAATGAAGCTCCTTGAAAAGGAGGCATATATAATGCCTCATATTATTAAATTAATAAATAATAATTATAAAAAATAAAATAAATGATAAAAATAAAATAATATATAAAATGAAGAATTATAATAAATAAATAAAATAATTATTTTGAATTAAATTAAGGGTAAACATAAGTAAAGATAAATTTATGCAAAAATTAAATTAAGAAAAGGTTAGGATAAAATAAAAAAGACGCATGATGATAATGGATTATGTGCATGGAGTTTTTTCATCCATTTTTAGACAAAGGAGTTCTATTTAATGGTTTAGGAGAAGGATATGCATATCCTTTTCTGAGAGAATTATTGGTAAGAATGTAATAGTCAATAACATACTTAGTGGATTAAGGGCTTGCGGGTGGTTGATTGTAGAAACACATGGTGTAATTGAGCCCTGGGTGGAGACTCATTCCCGAAACATTGTTTGTTGTCAACTATATTGGAGACTAGTGCACAACGACTTGGTTTCAATAAAGTCATGAATAAATTGGGTTCTTCATTTCATAAGTAAATTCTCATCATTCGCTACTACTATGGATTATGTAATTATTAATGTAATATTATTTATATGTATTGGTTAATGGTTTGAATTTGTATATGTAATTTATGTCCAGTTATGCTTGAAGTTCAAGCCATTGCATATTTCCATTTGTCATTTATAATTTCTACCAATACTTTTAATGTAAGCTACTCTATGCCAATGACTAACTAGTAGCTTTTAATGGTGTAAGATCTTGTATCGTACCCTTTCTTGAGGAAAGCTCTCATGGTTTAACTATTTGTTTTTCTAAAATGGATGTTAATAGCTCTTGTTTCTCCACAATTGGTTTATTTTTAAGATTAGATATGTGTGGCACCATTATATGGTTATTTCATTATTGTGGAGTTTTCAATTATGCTTTTTTATTGATTATTGGAGAGCGGAAAAACATGTATTGGTTTCTTGAGATGAATACTACATACCATAATTTTGATTTATAAAAGAACCATTATTATATGTGGACCTCCAAGTGGTCATACACAATCCTGGAAATCCCTGCATAGGTCATATAAGCCAATTGTGTGTGTTTGGGAGCTATACATGGATTATATGGGCCATATGCCCAATGCACCAATTCACAATTCCTTGTTGGGGTTTTCCCTTCCTCTTACTATGTATGAGTGGATGTAATTGCTATTTTTTTTCTTATGCTTGAGTGTCAAAGTATTGCCACATACTTAGAGCTTGAATTCAAAAAAATTTTTTTCCTTAATGGTTTGGCGTTCATGCATTTTTCGCATTCACTACCTTTTAGTAAAGCCAATTATCACATGATTATTTTAATTTCCATCTTAGAAAAAAAATAATGAGATTTTTCATGTTATGATGATTCCTAGGTTGATGTTCTTATTAAAAATTTCATCTTTATTAAATGTTATATATATATATATATATATATATATATATATATATATATATAGAGAGAGAGAGAGAGAGAGAGAGAGAGAGAGAGAGAGAGAGAGAGAGAGAGAGAGAGCGCATTATAAATTTGAGTTGTATTTGTTCACATCATTGTGGGAATAATTTTGTATAGAGAACTATAGATCAACCATTATCATCAGTTAGTTACAATTGAAAGAATAATTGAATAGGAATAAGCTAGTTTAAGTGTGAAGTAGACCGTCGAAAAGACATGAATTATAATACCCATGTCATTCATAAGGTAATTAAATATTATTATTTATATTGGTGAGCTGGAATGATATTATGAGGTTGATGTTCCCATGTAGTGAAGTTAAATGTATTGGGGGGGAACATGCCGAAATATTTATAATTATTTAAAGGCTACGAGGCCTTAGACCATGAGTTGTAATTAATGTAATAAATATTATAATAATAATAAACTAATGTTGGATGTGAAGCCCACTCCATGGAAAGAGTATGGGGCATGCAACTCCAAATGAAAAGGCAGCAAGTATGTTATTTCAGTTAAAAGTGTGCCCTCGGTCCCACAGAGCTCTAGTGAGTGCCACTCAGCTAGTTAAGGACATGCAGTCATAAAAGTTTATTCTTGTTTAAAAAATCATTCATTTAGCCAGGGATGGTTGGAGGGGGGATTATTCAATGAGTCCTAGGGTGGAATCAAAGACAAAATTATGTTTGGTGAGTCTGGGGGTTGGAATTTGGACTAGATGATGAAAATTTATTAAGTTAACAATGTTGTATGGATGTATATTTCTTAGGATGTGAGGCCGTATGATGGATTCAAGATCTAGGTTCTCCAATGGTTTGTTGGCCCTATTTATGACATGGAGGTCATGGAGTTCTAGTGATAACTCTGTGTTAATTCATGGCGTGGAGGGTTCCTGGAGCCCTAGAGAAACATGATTGTTGGGTTGGCACCTTGGCAATTAGCCTCAAGTGTGCCTAAATCCCTGGAGAAACATGAATGTTGGGTTGGAACCTTCGCCATGGATGTGTCGATACTTTCGGTTACTGTTGCCTTTGGAATTTTTGTCCCATCTTGGGGGTGACTCGATGGTTGAGCTTATGAACCATCAGGTCTATTGTTGGGTGCAACATGGAGAGATTGCAATCAATCGACTCTTTAATACATATAAGTACGATGTCCCTTGACATATTTCTACGTAATTTTTATGTGCATTATGCATTTAGGTTAAAAACCCTATTTTGAAGAAATTCTCATATTTTAATTCCATGAATTTGTTTATGTGAAATATACATGACTGTAAATCCTAGTCGGACTCCAAGCTTATGAGTATTCCACTATGCATTTTGTTCATATGCTTTTAGTATTGTTAATCACGTGTGTTGATGGCTTTGTGGTTAAAACATTGTAACTAATTAGTAATCTACTGAGCCATGTATTTTGTATTATATGTTTATTTTCATGCCTTGGTAAATTAATGATTTTATGTTAAAACCCCAGTGCAGGGATTCTTGATATTATTTTGGTGAATTGGTTAAATTAAACTGGGTATGGTGCTCTAGATTAGGAATTGCATAGTTTCTTGTACATTTGTTGTGTATGTTTTATTATTTATGCTATCACTATGGAATTGAATATATATATATATATATATATATATATATATATATATATATATATATATATATATGTCATGTAGTACCACATTTTGTAAATGGTATTTTCTAGGCACAGTATAAAGACTATGGAAAATTTAACTATTTATGGTTCCACAATTAATTTAATTACTCTTGAGCAGTACTGGCCTAAATGGTGTTTCTCGACTGAGTGTCGGGGACATTGGGGACATTAGAATAATGAGAAATTTTAGTATAATTTCTTCAAGAACTAATTTACAGGACTTAAGCAATGTGGATTGAATAGTGTTTCCCGGCTTGGGGCCGTGGACATTACATGAGTCTAGTCCATTGAGTTGAGTATTCATTGAATCGAAATTTACATAATAAACTCTTTTATCACATTTCATATATGTGATCTGTTTAACTACCTAGAACAATATGTGCAGTTGAATTAGTATTCAAGTTTAAGGGAGATGAGTATAGGTACAAGACAATTTGGTATGAGATATGTCCTTCCCTTGGATTGGCACTATGTGTTTAATTATATTTATTGAAGAAAGGTTGATTCAACGTAGTATTATTACTCGAAAGAATATAGACATGTCAATAAACATTGTTATATATTGGTTCAATAAGGTGAACTCTCAGTTGTCCAAATATGGCATAGCAAGATGGTAACATTTTTTTTTTCTTTAGAAATAATTCTAAAGACTTTGGATTTCTATCTTAATACAAAATTGTTAGAAATATTTTTGGAAATAGAAGTACATATGGCATAGCAAGATGGTAGGAATTTTTGTTTTGTTTAGAAATAATTCTAAAGACTTTGGATTTCTATCTTAATACAAAATTTTTAGACATATTTTTGGAAATAGAAATACAGTCACTTGAACTCGTTGATGATTATTAATGGCCGGTGGAACTGAAGTAGTAACCAAGCCTTAAACCCCAACCTAATTAGAGCCTTCATAACCATTTTATGATCGAAGAAGCATAGTCCCTTTTGTGATCATCTTGATAGATTCAATGCAATTGGATATAAATACAAAGAAGTTGCATTAAAGGCATATTTCTTTGTGATAGAGTAGCAGTGGAATCTTGGTTTGTATTGAATTGATTATTACTATGTAATTAATTAATTGATGTGTGCATATTATAGCAAAGAGTAAGCCATAATTCTAGTGTTAAAAACTAATTGTACTCAAAATTAAACCTAGAACATAGATTTCTTAGCAATTCAAAAAAAAAAAAAAATTATACTTAGAGAAATAGAAATTAATTTGTTAATAACGTAAATTTCCATATTGGTCAAGTAAGTGAAATATAAATCTCTAATTTACAAGTCAATTAATAATTTAGTGAAGCCAAAAGCAATTGTCAATTGCACTTTCTAGAAAAGAAAATTAAATACATAAAATTCTACTAGTAAAAATTTATTTACAAATGCATAAATTTAATAAATGATAAAGAACTACTTAATGGTCATAATATAACCTTAACTAAGAAGTTAATCCTAAATTCATGTAAAAAATCAGGTAGACGTAGATTCAACATCAACTTGTTAAGGAGAAAAGCGAAGAGGGAAAAATAGAGATAAAATTATGTGACTTCGAAATTTGTAATTTATTTGTGCGAGTGATTTTTTGAAAATCTCATTAAATTTAAATAAATACTGGTGAGTGATCGTGGGTGGAGAATGTTAGAATAATAACTTCGAAAATTCGAATCTCAAGTGTTACTTGAGTGGGAGTGGTACATCTTCGTTATGCTTGTCTAAGTTCAAATTTTTGTAGACTTTCAAAAGGTTTTTGGTGGGGCCGTAAGTCAATGTGGATATATCGTCAAAATGCCCATGTTACTCAATTTCGGAACCTATGCAGTATCTGTCCAAAAAAGGATTAGCCTTATTTAAAAAGGATTAGCCTCATTTTCTTAAAAAATAGAGGTCAATTTCATAATGGAAGGAGTTATGCAAATAGTTTTAGGAAAATTATTTTCGAATAAGATGAGCTACATATGTAGAATAAGTCTTTTTAAAATTAAGTATTTATGTGAAAATTAGATGAGCTGGATATGTAGAATAAGTCTTTTTAAAATTAAGTATTTATATTAAAATTCAATCATCTTTGGTAAGTATATTTTGTCCTTTTTACGAAGTATATGAATATTAATGTTGTATTTTCGTATTAAGAGTAAATTTGTAGATATGACACAATTGAACTCAAACAACCAAAATGTTGAATTGTTTAGGTTTAAAAATGTTTTTATAATATTGCGATATGGGAAAGGATGTTAGTGTTATTATTTTAAATTTAAGAAAAAAAACTACAATCAATTTTATTTTTTAAAATGCTTTAGAGAATAAGTTAACAAGCAATTTTATTTTTTAAAATGCTTTAGAGAATAAGTTAACAAGCTGGTTGAACCAGGGGTATTAAGGGATAAAATGAGGGTAGGAAGATATAATATATTTGATTCTTTCTTTATATTAATATTAAAATGCCCTATACGATTGACTGAAACCCTAATTAATAATTGATATTAATTAATTGAAAATTATTTTAATTAACACAATTGAAATTTGTTATGCCATAGATACCCTTGGTCTAAGGGAGAATTGCCGGGTTTTTCTTATTATCCCAAAATTCGTACCCTTATTTCTTGAATTGAATGTGGGAATATTTTCTTTGTTGGAAAAACTCATGCTTTTGACTGAGTTTTTAATGAGTTGTGTTTAGGCTAATTTTAGAGTTGATAGACTCACCAAATGATTGGGGCATGAAAGAACAAGTTTGTTGTTTTCCCTCTAATAGATTGAAGAGTCAAGGCATGTTTATGAAGTTACTGGGGGAAAGTGGTGCCTTCTCGACTAAGCCAAGAGACACTAAGGGTGGTGGAAACGTGAGTTATTGCGCCGAGAGGCGCATCTACAACCCAATATGACCCCGATGTCGGTGGGGTCACGTCCTCATAAAGTATACGCATGGGGATTTTAAATTTAAAAAAAATAAAAAATAAAAATCACATTGTGCTAGAACATATATGAATTTCTAATACAATTATGTATTATTTATATAATTTGCATGGATAGTAAATTATATACATGAATTTGAATGGATCATAAATTTACCTTTAACAAAAAAAATCACCACATTGAATTTCCAAATTAAGTAAAATTTTAAACATCTTTACTCTTTACTAAAGTCAATACCATTTCCTAAATCAAAGGAAAAGAGTTAATTCAACACAAACAATCAAAATCCAAAATCTTTTAATATTTATTTTAATTAAATATTTGTAAAATGAATTTATACTCACTCCAGAGCTATGGTAAATAAATAAATAAAATATATAAACATGATGTATGGTAAATAAATAAAAATTCTTTTTATATTTATTCCATAAACCTTTTTATATTTAAAAAAACCTTTAAAAAAGGTTTTATTTAGATGAAGCCTATGGGACGAATACCATGGGACAAATTAATATTGATACCATGGGCCAAATACCATGGGTAAATAAATAAATATAAAAGAGGTATAAACAAGTATGCTAAATATAAAATAGATATAAAGAGGTATGGTAAATAAATAAATATAAAAGAGGCATAAAGAGGTAAGGTAAATAATTAACAATATATCAAATAGGATTATAAATAAAAATCTAATTATATAACAAGCCTATGGGCCAAATACCATAGTAAAGAAAAGGGGTATGGTAAATAAATAAAAATATAAATAAACTAGAGGTGTGGTAAGTAAATAAAACCTCTTTTCATATTTACTCCATAATCTGCTTTATATTTACAAATATTTATGTTCATTAGCTTACATAACTAAGAAGAAATAGAGAGAGTGTGTGATAAGGGAGAGATGGAGAGAGAGTGTCTATGTTTAGGGGTGAGATAAAGAGACAAAGTAAGATGTATGGAAAGAAGGGGGGAGAGAAGAAGTGAGAAGGAGAGAGGGAGGGATATAGTAATGTAGTTGGAGAGAGAGAGGGGTGGAAAAAGAGAGAGAAAGAAAGGGATGGGGGAAGAGAGAGGATTAGAGAGAGAGAGTGGGGAAGAGGGGATTGAGAGGGAGAAAGAGAGAGAGAGAGAGAGGTGGGAGAGAAAGGGAGAGGGAAGGATGAGAGAGAGGAGGAGAGTGATGGGGGAAGAGAGAGTATTGGAGAGAGAGAGAGAGAGAGAGAGATCGGGGAAGAGAGAGAGATTTAGGGGAGAGAGAGAGAGAGAGAGGAAGGACGAGAGAGAGAGAGAGAGGGACTTAAGAGAGGAGAGAGAGGGATCGATAAGAAATATGGAGTTGGAGGGGGAGGGATGTAGGAAATAATAAATATAGAGAGTGAAAAGTGGAGAGAGAGAGAAGGAGTGACAAGGGAGAGATAGAGAGAGAGCATGTATGTTTGGGGCTGAGATAAAGAGACAAATAAGGAGAGATGGAGATAAGGGCGGGAGAAGGAGATATAAGGAGAGAGGGAGGGATATAGTAACATAGTTGGTGGGTGAAGAGAGCGAGAGAGAGAGGGAGAGAAAGGGAAAGAGAGGAAGGAAGAGAGAGGATGTGAGAGAGTGGAGAGAGGGAGGGAAAGAGAGATGGACTTGGAGGGGGAGGGCGAGGAAGAGGCAGGTAAGAAGAAATACATAGAGAGAGAAAGGTCGAGAGAGAGAGAGTGAGTGAGTGATAAAGAAGATGGAGAGAGAGGGAGAGAGGGAGAGAGGGAAGATATAGAGATATGGTGGAAGGTGAAGAGGGAGAGAGAGAGAGATGAAGAGGGAGGGGATTGACAAAGAGAGATTGATATATATATGGATTGCGAGAGTGTGTGTGTTTAGGGAGTGAGATAGAGAGACAAAAAAAAGAGATGGATGGGGATATAGATATGGATGGAGGGTGGAGAGAGGGAAGAATATTTCTTGCACTAGATGGATTGATTTAAGTGGAGATGGCGATTTATAATCCTATTTGATTATTTGCACTAGATACATCGATTTTAGTGTAGATATTTATTTCTAATGATATATGATTACTTGCACTAGATGCATTGGTTTCAGTGTAGGTGATGATTCCTAATACTATTTGATTGCTTGCACTGGATGTGTTGATTTCAATTTAGACGTCGATTTATAATTATATTTGATTGCTTGCACTAGATGCATTGATTTCAATGTAGATTATTTCTAATACTATTTGATTGTTTGTGCTAAATGCATTGATTTCAGTGTAGATGGCGATTTCTAATCCTATTTGATTTCTTTGAGTAAATGCATTGATTTCAGTGTAGATGTTGGTTTCTAATCTTATTTGATTGATTGCATTAGGTGCATTGATTTCAATGTAGAAGTTATTTTCTAATCTTATTTGATTTCTTGCATTAAATGCATTGATTTCAATGTATATGTTGATTTATGATTTGATGTAATTGGATATATGACGGTACATTAATATTAAAGTGATTGGATTAAAAATATGCATTGATTTTAGTGTAAGCAAAAAAGTTATTAACAATGTAGATTGATTTTTGTGTGATAGTAATTTAAGCTATTAATATTGGAGAGCAAGAGAGACAAGGTATCATGTTTACAACAGATCGAGCTAAATATTTAAGTGGTTTACGATTTAAATTTTGTTTTTCATATAATCGATATGAAAAGATAACAAAACTAACAAGGGAGGAAATATAGTAGAAGAAAATAGTTTGAGATTGATTGTAACATGAGTACGTTCTTATTATTCACATTTTCTATCTTTCAACATTTTTCATCATTATAGTTATTAACAATAATTATCATCTCAATGAACTGGGGTAACTAAGAAAATTTAAAATTAAAATGACCAAGTTAATCTCAGAAATATTTAGCATATTTAAAATTATTATATTAATATTTGATATATTTACATATTACTGAAAAAAATTAATCATATCTTTGATAGATTTTCCTTGGCAGCACACGACTGAAACGAGTCTAGATCCATCTTAGATCTCAAAAATATACAAAAAATTTAATAATCTGAAAAATGTGACGTTGATGCCTCCGAATGGAACCAACCTAGACCCATCTAACTCTGGATCTATCATGCGCCAAGAGGGATCAAATCTCTCGAGGTGCAAACCTTTCCTCAAGTTTTGCACTCAAAAAATAGGTTTGCACACCTAAATTTGATCCTCTACATTTTAGTAGATCCGAAGTTAGATGGGATCTACGCTATATGTACAAAGGCAGAAATACCAAGTGTGTCACGTTTATTATTTCTCACTCTGGTTCAAAAAAAACATTGTTATCATACCAATTCCTTTTGAGAGCTATGGAATCATCTCAAGGAATTTTAAAACTCAAACCCCTCCACATACTCATTTACCATTTTAATTCCATCACGTCGAGTTCTCTCAGAATATCTAGTCCTTTGTCTTAGTTCCTAGACACAAGTTATTTGACCAAAGTGTTATCTCTTCATCTCTACTAGGAACATAAAGTTTGAATTCAAGTCACCATATTGAGTACTATTTTCTTTCCATTTGCTACTAAAACTACTTTTTAGTACCTCAAACCTTAGATTCATCTCGAGGGTTGTTTGTTGCGAGAGAGTTTGCAGTGTAGTTGGACTATGGTTGGGAGGAGAGTGGGAGTCACTCCTTCGGTTGCTTATTAAAACCATTCAGGAAATTTTAATTTTCTATGCTCTTTTGATTTTATGAAAGTTTAGTGATGCTTATGGTAATAACTAATGCATCTTTGTATCTATGTGAAATACAAATGAATGCTTATTAATTATATAAATATTGATGGTTACTGAATTAAGTTACTCATAAGTCAATTGAGTTAGATAGTCTTATTAAACTCCATTGAAGAATCTAGGAGTATAATTTATATCATATTTTAGGTGCATGCCAAAACAATGTAGTACACATTGCATATCTGGGTATGAATTTATATTTTAGTAATGAAATTTCGAGGCTCTCTAGACTTGACATTGGAATTGTTTGGGTATACTGTTAAACTAAAAAATGATTAAATATAGGATTCCAATGCATGAAAATATTGTACAAATGATTTGAGGGAATATCCATTACATTGTGAAATAATAGCTATAGTTGCATAAAGCTCACCCAAATATCATTATGCAGAAAGGATTGTGTATTGCATACACATTTCAGTTTGCAGCAACACTAACTGAAAACAATTGTGAATTGTTAGTAGCTTGTACAAATTCCCATCATAATTTGAATATTCTCCCATGAGTAATTCAATTAAAATAGATTTACCTAAATTTCCTTGGGGCCATGTCCTTCATTTAAATGAATTTTGGAACCAAGCAAATATTATTTCTTGATTAGATGTGCATTGTTGAATATAAAAATAATTCACTTTACCCCTCTTATAGGTTTTATTTATGGATTAGTATTAAGCATATTAACTTACTTATAATTTCTTCCATGTCAAGAGCTTAATTACTATTTCCTTAAAAGCTAACAACCATTAGCCCGATGTTTTCGATTATTCTAATGGTAAATAAAGGCATCACTGTAATATGTACTAATCAAATGCTCAAGTTAATATAGCTGATTCATAATATTTTTTATGTATATGCATGGTTTTTTGGTTACATATTTTTTTTGGAGTTGTCTATCGACACCACAGAATAGCTCGGACGACAGTTTTCTTGTCGGAATCTCACGAAAAAAAAATTCAAAAAATCAGAATGCTAGAGTGTTGAATGGTTTTTTTAATGTAGGAAATGGATTAAACACCATTAAGAACCCATGGGGCACTCAAACTCTTAAATTTTGATAGCTATAACCCATATTTTCAAAATTTTCTGCTAATTTTTGTCAATAATCTTGCCGGAATTTCCATTATTTTCAGGGCTAATTTGTTGGTTTTTTTTACTAATATTTTGTTTTCACTTTCTCATGTCATAGTCGCGTAGGCATGTGTTTGCTTATGGATTTCCACCTAATTCGTACCACTCAGTCTGCAATTGTAAATGTTAGCACTATTATAATGTGTATGTACAAAATACGTATTCCAAGGAGGCAAATGCAGAACTATGGACAAGATGTAAAATTATATTTTATTATTTGCCTACAAAATTTTTATTGAGGAAATATTGGATGAGAAACATTATCTCATCTATGCAGTGTAAGGTATGGCTTATTTTTGTTTGAGGTATATGTGTAAAACAGTAAAAATAATAACGACTTCTACATTTCATATTTACATTAATATATGTCTTTCTTGTTGGTTGATTTGCTGTGTAGTTTAAGTTCCTATTCATAGTAAGTAAATTAGTTGCATAGATTCTATTGTAGCTACTACGACCCCCCTTAAAAAATTTCCCATGCATTGATGTTGGAGCCTCCCTCTCACCATAAGAACTGTCTTTTCAACTTGTGTTAAGTTTTCTTCTTATTTTAATGGGTGTCATAAAGAATCCTTATTTCACATTAAGCTTGTGATGTGTTAAATGAGCTTTCCATGATGATATTTCAACCTTGTCAATAGTATTTTCTCAACTTTTGAAGACAGACAAAGCACTTCTTGCAAACACAAGTTGATTCTTTCCTTGATCAACACTTGATTGCAAGTATTTCCTTGAGAAAATGTGCAATCCTCTGTCATAGTGAATTGTGCAACTCCTTGTCAGAGTAAACTATGTAATCCCCTAAGGCATGAAACTACAAAATCAACCGTGAAAGAATAATGCACAACCCTATGTGGCAGTAAATTGTGTAATCCATTAAGATATTGAACTGTGCAACCCCTTGTCTCACTGAAGTGTGCAGTCCCTTCAACTAGTGAACTTTGTATATCCTAGAGCTAGCCAACTACACACTCCTAGAAAATAGATGGTTTGGATTCCCTTGCAGTAGTGTGGCACTTTTTTCTAATTTGATCTTTAGACAAATGTCAGTTAACTAAGAGTGGCTCCTAGATTTTATTCATGCATGACTAAAACACTAACCCTAATTTTGTGAATGCACATCCATATAAGAAAGATATCATAGAGCTCATTCTCACACTTATCATTGGAGCTTTAGTCATTCTCACAAGCACAAGGAGCTTTGGATTCCATTTTTGCTGCTTTTCTGGGTAATTTTCTCAACTGTTGCTTTTTTTGCTTTTGCTTTCGCTTTTGTTTCTTTTTTTTTCCAAGTGTCATTTTTCCACTATTTTCTTATAACAAGTGGAGTTTCTACTATTATTGACTTATACAAGTGTCATTTGAGTCTTCTAAGCTTCTTTTCAAGTGTCACGTCACATTACTTGTCTTTTCGCCCACTAGTAATTATTTTTGTTGGGTGTATTTATGCATGCATATCATTTTATTTTCATTATATTTTTTTCTTGATTTAAGTGCCTTGTTTGGCTAATTCTTAAAACAATATAATTCATTCCTCTCTTGAGTCAAAATATCTATAGTTTTCCCTCCTGCTAGAGAAGACTCTGCAATACTTATACTCTTCTTCCTTCCTCAACTCTAGATTGTGCAGTCTCTTCCACCAAAGGCCTCCCCTTTCCATCTGAAATTGTGCATTGTGCATTCATTAGGATCCTCAACTACACATAGTGCAATAAAACGAAATAGTGTGGCCTCCTTTCACTATGAAACTATTCACTGTGCAGTCTAGGCCTCCTCTACAGCAAAAACTGCACATTGCACATATCCAACTCACAGTCAGCCTCCTATACAAAAAAAAATTGTGCAGTCCTCCCTCAGAAGTTGCACAATGCATATTTCCAATGATCATTCTGCTCCTCTTGTGTCCAGAATTGTGCAATCCATTCTCTTAGTGACTGTCTTCTTCTTGTAAGTTCATTGTTTATAATATCACTTGCAGAACTAACCCAATATCAGATTGAGTGCATCACTAGGTACTTCATGTAAAATACACATCAGTATTTCATCATAAAAAACACCATTCCTCCAAAGAAAGGATCATCAAAGGATGCCACAGACAGTAGTACTGAAGAGGCCATTGATAGTCTCTTTACATGATTTTCTATCTTGTTAGACACCCAATGCTTTATCGACAAGGATTCAACTGTTACGTGGCTCACTGTAAAAAATGTATTAAGCTCAAATGAGTTCGCAACAAATATGGAGGATAGGGAAGCCTATGAGAACATCAAATGATCATGTTTCCACAAATTCTTCTATAGGTATCCTATGATACCATGTGTCAATGTCATTAAGTGGATACTGCAGTGCCTAGACACCAAGAAGATGGTGTTGAACAATCTTAGTGGCTATCAACTTGCCTCTTATGAGCCACATGACATTCAATTATATTACAACTTTACCAAGCTTGAGAAACACTTGGATTCTTGATTCTATGCAACTTGGAGTTATATGAACACCAAAGAAGTAATCAAGCCATGGTGGCTAGAACCAACTAAATTTCTCCATAAGCATGATAGTACTTACAAGACCAAGTCTCTTAGAATAGTTTAATAGTACTTGATAGCTATGTGTTTTCAGATCTATGGATGAAGGAATACTGAATTCTTCCCCGAAGGGTTGATCTACATGATGTATCCATTTGTCACAAAATGGAATATATTCAATTGGTAAAATCTATTATCCCAACAGTTGCATATCAATTTCAATAAGTCGAAAAAGCCACCACAAGGAAAGCAATCATATTTTTACATGTCTTCCTACTTACTTGATGGAATATGTTCTCGCCATGACTTCTTGGGTCTAGAATGGAGGTGGACCCCAAGAGAGCTCCCTATTAATGTGTATTGAAATTTTTTATTAGAGTACAGTTGCAGAGGAATGTGTAAGAGTTTTTTTGAGAACTTTTTCATGGTTTTGTATCAGATGATCTTCAAGGAAGAACCTCCTTGCATTCCCCTTGAGGCTATGAAGGAAGTGGCATAGATAACAGTTTGGTTTTCCTCACCTCAAGGTACATACCTAAAATTGTTCGGTTCTTACAAGGCTCTGCATCCTTTTCTAAGGCATGCGATCGATAAAGTGTTCATGTAGGAGGTAGGCTTATCATCTCAACAAATGTCTATCTCATTTACCACAGAAGAAAAATAAGAAGACACCTTGGACTTCCTTCCCTCTGTAAGTGGGATCTAATGATCTCAAGAGATTAAAGGTTTCAAAATAAAATTTTGAATAACATACCCACCTTAAGCTCATTGAGATGAGCTTTCACATGTATGATCCAAGAGGAGTATGAAAAATAAATTTTGCCAAGTTACGTTCTGCATGGGCTTATGAATATTATAGTTGGATAGAGGAAGAGAAGATTAATAATTGTTATAATGCTTCTCGAATAAATGCACCAGGTAGTGAGGCAAGCCCTTCCAGTGCAATACATAAGAATAATGTTTTCTAGGAAGGGGAGCACCAGGAAAATCCCACTCCATTTAGTATTAAGTATAAGAGGAAGGTTGTGCATAACATGAAATCATAGCAGATCCAAAATTTCCTACAAGACCTTGCTATTATAAGAGCAACCATTACAGTAGAAAAGAGGAGAAAACAATAAAAAGAATTAAAGAAGAAGCAGGAAGAAAAAAAGAGACAGAAGGAAGAACAAAAGAAAAAGGAGGAACATATATAAAAACAGGAACAAGAAAGGAAAAAACATAAGTCACACAGGAATAATAATAATTAAGAAATAAGGAAGAAGAAGAAGAAGTGATACATAAACAGTGTGAGGAAGAGAAGCAAAAACAATTGATTGATGAATAAAGCATGGAAAATCAGGATGAGGAATTCATAATAGGCCCAAGTTTTGAATAGTAGGAGGATAACTAAAAAGCCAAAATTATGCCCATTGTAGAACAAGCCAACCGTCAACCTTCAACTCCTCTTACTGGTGATCACATCCCATTCACTGAGATGGGAATATCTCCTCTAGATGATATTATGTTCATGGATATTTCCAACTTTACATTTGATTAACTAAATAACAAAATAGTACAAGAAAGGCGGAAATATTTTCCTAATGACCTAGTTCATTTTGTTTCCATTCATAAAAAGAGATTTATTGTGCCCAATACAAATAAGAATCCAAGGAAAGTTTGTAGCTGCAAATTTAGCCTTTGCAGGAACTGTAAAAGTAAACACATATTTCTTGATGGATGAAAATAAGAAATTGGAAAAGGACCTAGATGCTCCAAGACAACAAATTGAGCATCTCTAAGATGAGAACCAAAGGTTGTCTTCTCCTGACTCTCACATGAGGGATTTGCATGCATCTATAGGTGAGGAAATTCATTCATTGGGTGACACTATGAGACAGTTGTATGTAAAAATTATCACCCTCCATAACGTAGTAGTTCCCTTGCTGTAATGCGAAAGTGATCATGGGAGAATGATAAAGTTCTGAAGATATTTCATGAAACCAT
The DNA here is from genome assembly GCA_034641835.2 of Pinus albicaulis. NCBI lineage: Eukaryota > Viridiplantae > Streptophyta > Pinopsida > Pinales > Pinaceae > Pinus > Pinus albicaulis. Next base: position 302,002,330 of record CM076581.1, read on the forward strand.
AGAAATGATCCAAGAATGGGGCATTAAGTATAGAAATGTGCCATCAAATTTTGCCAGGAAAATAAGGAAATAAGAAAATTTTGAATGGGTTGAGGTCAAAATTATTACACAGGAAAAAAAAAACTCTCCACATATGTGGCTAACATAATAGCCACCTATTCATGATTGTAACATAGTATGGATTCCTTAGTCAAAGTGCACAAGATTCCTTATATAGGAGTATTTGCATAAACAAAGGGTAGAAATAATGTTAGGGTGGAAATTCAGGAATTCTTGAGCAATCTAAGGTAGATAGCTACTAAAGAATATTTGGAGATCACAAGGAAAAACATTCAATAGTTTGTAGTCGAACCTGCCAAGTGAAAAATGAATTTGTTCTTATTGTGGAATGATGTTCAAAGTAGCTCCCAACTATTTACTGAGATACAATGGAGGTAAGAGTCAAATATAAGCTAGATCTCCCACCAAATCTTGAGGATATAGCAATGCTGTATAATGCTTGGTACCATTATGTTACAAAAGAGTTGCAAGCAGAAGTTTTCAAGCTAGAGTTTCTTCAAGCTCAAGCATAATGTATAGAGTTTTGTCTTATTAGGCTTTAGTCACATTTTTGTCCTATGTGATTTTGTATTTGGAAAATAATGAATAATGTAAATGTAAGTGGAAGTCCAAGATGGAATATGAAGGGTCATTAGATAGAAAAATACTAAATAAGTCCAAGAATCATGAGGGAAGCTCAAAGGCCACAAGGGGAAATTAAAGGCCATCTCATATGCTATAAATAAAACCTCATAACTCAAGCAAAGGGGCTAGAACTCGAGATTGGTAGCCTTGGCTTCTCTAGGCTAACATAGGAGTGAGTATAATTCTTCAGAGAAGAAAGTAGTAAATTCATGTTCCACTATTGGGGCTTGTTTCATATCATTGTATTGTATACTTGCAACATTCATTTAATAACCAAAATCTCTCAAAGCCAACACATTTTCATGCATGTATTGTGGATTTTGTAAGATAATTCTTTAAATGTTTACAATATATGTTATTTCATTCATGCTAATGTCAATGAACTATTTTGTTAACTTTAGTATGCTTCTTCTTGGGTGTGTGTTGTACGTGCTTTCATGATTGTTATTATCTTGTGAACTATTTTGTTGGCTAAATATCGATTCCTTCATATGTGTGTGCATATATTTTAGTATAGTAGTACTACTTTTCTTATAGGGACTCACTCTCCTTTTCCTTTGTGTTAAAAACCTCTTTTTCACTCCAATCAATATTACACAAATTTTAATTACTTGATGTTACCAAATATATGTGTATGTCTTCTTATGTGTTAATTGCATCCAAGGCACATATTTAAGATCAAAATTATGGAAACTGACCATATTTCTCGGTGGGGCTCCTACTCCAAAAGGTGTGAGGCCTAATTGGGACTTCATATCAAGCAGATACCTCTGGTTGACATATTTTCAACACCATTAATATATTCATAAGGCTTTATCACAGACAATTGAAGACATGGATGTATTTTTAGCATATTAGTAATTTTCAATACAAGTTGCATATAAGTAATTAAATTATCTCTCAGTTTTCCTAGAATAATTAAAGTTAAGTAAGACATTTTCATTGTTTGATTGATTATCATCATAATTTTATCATCAAGAAGTTATGTTACTTTTATCCATGTGATATTTCATGGGGGGTGGGTCTTGGTCGGTTCTACGAGGCTCTATAAAAATCCATATTTGGGATTTAATTACCACTCTATGATTCATATTTTTGATGCATATAAACTAAGTGGGTCATGAAACTTCCTCATCTTGAGTTTGAATTAGTTTCCCAAATGTATTTTTTTACTCATCCTACATATCACCCTACTTTTTTTGGGTCGGCATACGAGAGTTTGGATATGCACACCTAAATATTTATGTCATAAGAAAATTAACTATGATGGTGTATAAACTAATATTTCATAACTGAAATTAAAATTTCATTACTCATCGAGAAATTAAATGGGTGTAAATGTAGATAATCCTTAGCATGGAGCTATGCTAATTTTTACTTAAATATGGGGCATGTTAACTCCCCTCTCACTTATGAAATACTAATTCGTAAGTGCAGAAATTTCATGAGTGAACTCACAAGATATAAGAGTAATTGATGTATATAAAGTGGTCTTAGATCATTTGTAACTTCACTAAATTCTCAATGGAGTTTCCAACATATGGCATGTAAGGCTTAGATCACCTAAACCTTGATGGATGATGAGATAGGCTCCACACTGTATATTCCCTTCAGGATAGATTCCACTACATATTCTATTCATTTTTTATCAAACATTGACCCTTGATGGTGAAATGGATGGTTCCATGCCTTACCATTGATGTTTTATACTGCTAAACCCCCTTGACCCCTGATGGGAAATGGGGTGGGTCCATGTCTCACATCCAGCTAGTGGCCCTTAGGGCTTAGGCCCCACGTTCTAATTTATGTTGTCACTCGTAAGGTTGATGTCAGAGTGCGGTGAGGGGCAGGTCCATTAGTGTATTGCTGAAACCTTCATTAGATTTCAATGTGATGGAATATGGATGGTAAGGAAACATGATGATTTGGATTGGATAATTATATTTTTTCTATCCATATCAATGCTTTTGGAGTGGAAAAGGTTGAGGAATCTGTAACAACCCTTGGTTAAAATTTCATGTAATAAAAGTTAATAAAGGTAAAGTAAGACCATGGGAAAGGGACTCTTATTCCAAGTTGAATGTTGGGAAACATATCTTAGTGGAATCACTTTTTGTGTTTATGGCTAAGGGGATTTTGGAAAAGGAAACGGCTAAGGCTTTGGAAAGGAAAAAAGGTATTTTTGGCACATTATTTATGAAAATAATGGAAATTACGAGAAAAGGAATGTGAAAGGTCATAGGTTGAGTGTGAGGAGGAAAATGAAGGAAAATAATGGAAATTTGAAGAAATTAGAGGCCTCATAAATAAAAAGACGTCATAGAATTAGTTGGTAGCCTTTTGAAAATTTAGTTTGATAATTTTTCTCATAGAGGAGAACATCACCAAGAGGAGAAAGAAATTAAGTGAGAAAAGGAAAATTAAAGGAAAGAGAAGGTTAAGAAAAGGAAGGAAAGGATAAAGTAGCTTCAATAGGAATACATGTAGGTAACAAGTTGCATGTATTATTTCCTAGATGGTTCTGATATGCATGGTATGTGCATGTTGGTATTTGGTTCTTTTACTATCATTGGCATGGATTTTTCAAGGTTTTGACAGTGGATTTTAGCCTAGCCTTGTCATTTCCAGATATCCATGGTGTGATGGGATTGTTCTTGGCTATGAGTTTTGGATTTCCAGAATATTTTGGATCCAGATGAGGTGGTATTATGAAAATTCCAAAAGGCCTAGGAATCCCTTGGCCGGTAATGGTGGAATCCAAAATAAAGCCTGACAGTGGAGAGGGGAAAATTCCTCAAGGTATTGGTGAAGAAATTATTAGGCGTCTAGGCTCAGTTTAGTTTTGTGATATCGACATCGGTTTAGGTGAGATCATAGTATGGTGAAGTTGGAGGTGGTTTAACCTTTTGATTCCATCGGTTCTCTTTGGATTGATGAGATCCCACATTCATGCTTGGAATATGGAACATGGGTGATTGGCTGAAAGAAATAATTTTGTTCAGGCAATCTATGGTCGGGTGGAACTTGGAAGTCTCAAACTCGGTCAAAATTTTCATATGTTTAATAAAAGCTAAGTTTATCTTTCTTTTGATGAGTAATTGTACTTGTTATTATGTGGCTTTAATTGTTTTTCTCTTATTGTTACTTGCCTGCTTAAATGGTGGTTATAAGCATGGTTGTATGGCAGATATTAGCCATGGCTCTTTTCATGTTTTTACTTATAACTGAATGAATAATGAATACAAGACCTAATTGGTGTTATGAAATATAATGCGAGAAGGAAGTGACCCTTCTTTTTAAACCTCAGATAAGTTTTCAGTCCCTTATGTTCAGACTTACATTCATGACCTGTAGGTTGTATATTCATTAAGTGTTCGACATAATGTCAGTCCCAGTTGGGGATGGTCAGGTTAAGTCCTTGTTTCAATTTTTGGTTTAGAAGCATTATTTATATGTCATTTATCTTCTCTATAAGTTACACCGAGTTCTGTGCAGAGACGTGAGTCCTAGACCTGAAAAGGTGGAAAAGAATTCAGAGTTGCTAGCATAGAACTGAGAATAAAAGTCCATAGTAGCATGGAGGAAAGATTATGAGTGTGATTGGGAACCCATAATTTCATGTAGGCCTTGGAAAGGGAGCGACTTGGGCTCTAGGTTAGGGAAAAATTGAGTTGTCGCAGGGGTTGGACACTTGGAGGGGTTGGGTTACTCCTAGAGGTCTCGTGGCACTTGAGGGAAGTAAGTAAGGTCTTAAGTTTTCAACTCTATTACCTTGAGGTTACATAGGAGGTTGAGTCTTATCATAACAACCCTCAGCTCATGTTTACCGCAAGAAATTTGCTGAAAGTGGGTAAATGTGGGAGGAGGCATTACAAAATCAGCTCACCGGGCCATTTTTACCAGCGGTTCCTAATTTGGAAAATTAAGGTCTAAAACCTTCTAGGAGAATATTGAGGTATCGAACAACATATTTTTGGGGTAAAAATTGCCACTGTATTTTCACAACTATTTTTCCGATTCTACACACAAATACGTTTTCAATGACACAAGTTTCACCTCAATTGGAGTCTATATGCAAAAAATATGCCACTAAGAAGTTGACCGTCCTATTTTTGCCACCATAATTCAATATGGTTCCTGTCATCCCCATAAATCATGGAAAATGGGATATCCACATTATCGTGATGAAGAATACCCTATAAGATTTAATATTTTAACTCTAGTTAAGATATGAATGAATCAAACCTAACCACTAGTAGGCTATCAAGATGTGTTATAACCAGGCCACTAGGAGGAAAAGGGGTTACATTCTTTTCAACTGCATTTTTTTCATAGATGAGAAGAGTAGTTTCGAGAATTAGGGAGAGAGTGGATAGAGAGAATTAATGAATTGTTGTACATCCCACATGCCTTCTTTGTACTCCAAACCATTTTCTATTCAAAGAAAGAGAGTATAGCGACTTCACCTTCCAACTGAGTTTTCTCCTAAAAGGGTTTCTGAGGGTATATCTTGTGTCAATTCATGGTTTGTGAGTTTTTATTTCACTTTTTTTTGTATAACTATGATTTTCATCCATATGCAATAAAAAATAATTTACATATCCATAAATCTAAAAATAAATAAACCCTCAAAGTATAGATCTCAAAATTTTAAGTATATTTTATCACATTTATTGTGATGAACTATCTAGTGGAATATCCACAATGGTTTACAAATCACATGATATATGTATATTCAAATTTCTAAGCAACGTGGCTTTTGACATACATCATGAGGTTACAAAAATTATAGGATGTGTACTTCAATGCCTACAAATTGTTTATAAATAATATTTGACTTGAGTTTTAATGCATGGTATGTGTTTTATATGATTTGGAATTAATACATGTAATTTTATACACATACACAATCAATGAGTCTTGAACTAATGTAATTTATTCTTCGAGTGGTCAAAGAATATGTATGAGAACAATTTTTCTTTCTTATGTGACAAATTATTTTGTTTTGGACATGTGGGTTACCTTTTCTAATTCATTCCACTATTTTTATTCATTGATGAACTAACTAGTGTTGGTATGCCTTGATGAATTGAAATTGGAAAATATAGTGAAAGTTCCTAGATTTATTTGTTATTAATATTTAAAATGCCATTGAATTTATCATACAAGATATTAACATAAAATTAAAAGTAAGGGCGAAGAATGAATTTTATATTGACCTTGTCTTTATGTTATGGAAATGAGTGTAATGTCATTTGAATGGAGTCAAACCTCCAAATACATCACATGTCAGGTCTCCAAGAGAAATTTTCCGTCAATAATAAGACATGGAAGAGTGTGTAAGTTTATTATTCCCCCCTAAGGTGGAGAAATCATTAATATTTTATAGAAAAGTATTCTACAAACCACTCAAGCTCAAGGCCTAGGATGTGTTTGGGTTAATTTAACGTTGAAGGACAAACCTGTAGGTTTATGTTACGTTCATGTTTCTAACTTTTACATCGATAAGTGTCTACTATGGGATTAAAGGGTTTTTCTAATTGATAGATGTGGAATGGTTTTTTAAACAAATAAATTGTATGATCCTACTTTCATGGTAGACATTGATAATTGGATTTAGGATGTCAGTAATATCTTCCACGTCCTCATCAGTAATAGGGGTGGTAGGTAGTGTTACAAAGTGGTACAAGACCCTAGGCTCAACACATTAATTGAATGGGCCTTGTAAAAGTAAGGTTTAAATCCTTGGTATAGAATTATGAGAGTTGAGGTTTGGCTTTGGACCTTAAGAAACACTTAGAATGAATTTAAAATGACATATGTAGATTTTATTTGTATATATATTCATATGAATGATACACTTACTAGTGTAATCACATGATTTTTAGTCATCTTTGACTAACTTGAAATCTGATTTAGTGAACAACTGCAACATGGATAATAGATGAATATTTGTTATGGTGAAGTTTATGGACCTCAATTTTAATATGAAGAAGCATCTTTCAAATTCAAAATACGTGATGGACACGGGTAAAGAAATTTTATGAATCCTGTGGTGGATACCAATAGTATTTATACCTTATAGCGATAATATATTGGGGGTGGTCCTCCAATGAAAATGGGTGCCAAATATAGCTCTATTCCCCAAACAAATGAAAAAAATGTTGATACAATCAAATGAGGTTATCCACTAGAGTGACAACAATCACATAATTTTTTTGACCAAAGATGTGACAGTTTCCTTACATCCAAGAATAAAAGGAACTTGAATAAGAAAAAAATATTATAAATGTTTATAAGGATGTTGATGTTGATTTCTTTATATTTACACAACTCTTTTTTATATGTAGCCAACCTAGTTAGTAGATGTATGAACAACACCAAACTAGCATGCCTCAGATCAACATGCTTACTAATGGCATAATAAGGTAACAACATAATTCCTTATGTTTGAGATAACTAACAACTATATATGTATGGCACTCAGTCCGTCAATTAATTAGACAAGAAAAACACCTAACTATTATAGGTTTCCCTAACAAATACAAAAGGAAGAAAAGCTCATATGCCTAAAGACAACAGTGAACAATGTAAAAATAGATGATAGAGCATCCCCTCAAGCTCTCTAAAATATTAAAAGGCTCTCTTGAACTATTTTGAAGGAGTTTTGGAACCTTAAAAGTTGTTGACGGAATTAGGATAGGCATTGTATGCAATTTTCTTTTATGTTCTTAATGATTTTATGGAAGTGAATATGGAATGTTTGATTTATTGTACAACCCTTTGCTTATCATTCTTGGTTACATGTTTTTGTTTTGGTTGATTTTGATCATGGACATGCTTCATGCTATTCGCATGTGTTTTTGCTGTGGTATTTTCTTTGTCTTTATTTCTCCTTGTCCTCTTGATTTGGTTTATTGGTTGCAAGAAAAAGAGAAGTAAATAGGCCCATGAGGGAGATATGAATAAAACCCAACCAGGAGCTCAATATCATGACTAAAACTTATTCATGAGATAAGTTGCAATGGAGGGAAGAATATTATGACAAATTTGCCAATAGGGCCTAGCTGGATCCATTTAAAAAAAAATAGTGACATGGCAATGGTGAAAATGACTTTTTCCTAACCTAAAAAATTCTCGGAA
>CM076581.1:302010256-302045256 GCA_034641835.2 Pinus albicaulis
ACAGCGAACGGATTGTGATTTGCCAATGCAGGAGCGAGAGGCCACTACTTTTTCTGTAACAACGACAGTGTTAGATTCAAGGTAGGTCAATCTACCGTGTCTTTTGTTCATTCATTAACTAGGAAGAAACACTTTAGCATGTCCTTTTATTACTAGACCCACCCTAGGGCTAGAGGGATCATCTCTGGGTTTGAGAGAGGATTTACTCTTCATAAAAATGAGAAATTGGGTGGAACTATTCTATGAGTACTCTATAGAGAAGCACTTCTAAGACAATAACTATACAAGAGATGAAATTTTCAAGAGAGTGATACTTCATATTTTATGAGTATTTTTTGAAATATGAGACTAATTGGGTGAATTGGGGAGAAGTATGTCTCAGTGAGATGACTACCGTGGTGTTGAATGTTTCATCAGAGAATGGGGAAACTTCATTTCATTTTTATACGGAATGAAAAGAACACCATTCTAGGATATACTATTCTCTATGTAAAATAGAGTAAACAAGGTTGAAATCCAAAGCCGATACATGATCATGATTGGAATCAAGCCTTTGTAGCCATGTCCAAGAAGAAAGGAAGATTTGGTAAATTTGGTCCTCAAAATAAAGAATAAATATGAAAAAATTGCGATGCTTTGGATGTAATGAAGTTGGGAATTATAAAAAGGATCGTCATAAATCTAGGAAGAACAAGACGAAAAGGGAAGAAACCCATGTCATAGATGAAAGGGAATAACATGATGCAAAGAAATACAAGAAAGAAGAAGCGAAAGATATCTATTACGATTGAGAGATCATCTTTCCTCTTTAAGTGATTTTTGTTGGTTGTAAACAAGTATGATAGGAATCATTGTATATTAATAAAATCATGATAGAAGCATGGAAGGAGCACTTGTCTTATAAGAAGTGGCTCCAGGAGCCTCACTCGATAGCAACATTGATGCATGTATTTGTCCGAATCAAGGGTCATAGTATGAAATAGGCGTTTATATCTCTGTGAGCTGAGTCCTCCTGATTCATTGGTTAGAAAGAAAGAAAAACGTTTCATCGGGAATTATATCTTGCGTAATCGTAGATTAGGATATGATGACATATTGATGACACAAGTCAAGGGATTGAAGTTCTAATTCATTCTAAGGAAATTTCACAGATGACTCAAATTGATAAGATAAGGTACATATATGCTAACATTGGATGTTTTGAAATCATGTCATAAAAGGTGATGGACTTTTATATTTAGAAGTATGAGCAAAGAAAGGAGGATCTATTCCGTACACAAGTTGTCATGAAATAAACATAATATGTCCTCATACGGAATATGGGGTGGTTGTATACAAACAAGGAATCAGAGGCCGGAAGTTCCAGGAATAAATGAAATTTTGTGGAGAAAGAAAGGGAGAGATCATGAAGTGCACCATGTCATGAGGTAGTTATCATCTAGAAGACAAGAATATGTGACTAGGAGATCTCTTGAGAAGATATGCCGACTGGAGAAGTATGGTAAAGAAGATACCCTTGAAAATACATATCTTTAGGAGATGTGGCAATATGAATAAAGGATGTCAACGCCACAGGAAGATTTCATGGTGAAAGATCATCACCGAGGGTAACTTTGATTTAAAATTTCTTATGTATATTCTTATCCTGATAAGTTTATGCAAGGATGAAAACCAGGTATGGAAGGATGTAATATCCTTGGGAGATGGTTCAAAGGAAATAAAAATGGCATAAAGTGTTGCACAAAGTATTTTTTCACCATCCCCTGGAATCCCCATATTGCACATTGGATGACCATTTTCGTGACTTTATGTATTATCATGCCTTGAAAAAGTGTCAATGCATCCCTTAGTCCGAGAAGAACATTTTCCGTTGACTATTCTCGGAGAAGACTCTCAGCATATGATTTTGGGCCTAGCATAGTGTGAAGTTATGGCCCTCGTGTCTATACATAAATTAGCATCGTCTTCACAATCTATCAAGTTCTGCCTCAATGGACCATCAAAGACTGGCTGTTTTGGAAATTTTTCTAAAATAGAAGCAGCCCATTCCCAACCACCTTCCGTGGGTGGAGTTAGAGCGGGTTGTGTTGGGGTTCCCATGTTTTGGCCAAATTGGAAAGACCAAAAGATGAAACAACATCAACCACTTTCGCACTTTCGGATCTAGCACTTCGGTCCGTAGAGGGACTTAGTTCGGGAAAGCAAAGCCTATGTCTATGAAGCAAACGTTTTAAGATGTTAGGCTAGTTATAGGCACAGGTTTGTTTGTTTGATTGTTTGTTTTGGTTGTTGGTTATCAAGAAAGAAGGTTTCAATGTAAGGTCAGTATGAACAAAGAGGGATAAGGCAGAGGTGAAATATTCCAGGAAATACTCAAAACCATTGGGCAATGGAGTCAGGAAAGGATTTGCTTGCTACTCAATAGGCAGGCTTTCATTTGGGCTAGTCATCTGAAACTTAGGATTTTTCAGGATGATTATGTGATATGGAAAGAAGGAGTGAGGAGTTAACACAAATTTCAAAGCACAAAGTTATGGATCAGTAGGTCATACAAGGATCCTAGTGGACATGCCTAACTCTAATCCTCAGTGTTCCCAAATCTTCCGACTGAATCAATAACAAGAAACATCTAAGAAGTAAATTCATTTAATTCATACATCAGAGAGCAGGCAATAACATCCACTACACTGGTTAAACCAACTGAGAACTTTAGAAGATAAACATAAATAGCAAGGAGAGCAGGAACATAGGGTACCTAACAAGGGTAGGTCCTATGTCAAACTTCTGATGCAAGCCAGTAGAAACGAAAGGCAATGAATGTAAACACAGAGATAGAAAAATGTCACCGCTGCTTCAGATCAAGATCCAAAGAAATGTGCTTGTCATATTGAATAACAATACCAATAAAGTACAATATTGCCGATAGCTGAATACTCAGACTGAAAACATATCCATCGACCTATCTTACAATATTTACACAGAGACTGAGTCTCAAAAGAAACTGCTTATGGTTCTCTGATAACTGATCAACAACCTTTTCAATAATTTCTCCCTGAGTTTTATAGCAGAAGATGAGACGAGGAGGTAGGTGGGGCACTAAATGAAACATTAAAACACAAAAAGGTAGGAGAGGGCCGAAACCCATTCTGCTTTAAATCTCTGCATTTATCCCTGGTACCTTTTGGAGCGAAAGAGTGATCTTCTTTCGTTTCCATTTACTCTGGTCTGGTCCTGGTGTACTCTGGCTGCAGTAGTACTCTGTGGTATTGTGGGTGAATAAACAGACTGGTAATAAAGATGGAATGGTCTGCCATACTTGTGCGACAAATGCTTTGAGAGCTTGGACTGTGTTCTTGGCAGAAATCTTTTCACTGGAGCACGGCATGGAGTAAAAACAGTATGGGCGCTCTGTCCTTTCATGGAGGAAAACATTTTTGCCGATGAGGTTGCCCTGATGACTTGGTTTTCTGTGCACTGAACTCTCTGCCACTTCACTTATGTCTTTATCAGCAAAAAATTGCCGCTGTAATGAAGACTGTGTAATCATGGCGGCCCTTTACTTTTTCTCCCTGCAGAACACGCAACTGGACTCAAGAAACAATGCAATGGGAGAGTGGATGAAGTGGTAGCATGGCGGCGGAGCGGTGAATTTGGCTTCACAATGGTGAAAAAATGCAAACGGAAGGGTGAAAACTCGTGAATAATAGGTTTTGGTGGTAGAATGCAGCGCAGACCGTTAGATCATGGTCTGGGGACAAATATCGACGGCGGAGATTGAGCGGCGAAATAACATATGAAAGTGGGCAGAACAACTATGAAATTTAAGACTTTAGTGTAAGTCTTAAACTTTAGAATTTGAAAAAAATATAAAGAAATGCGAAGAAAATGTAATGAAATGCGACGAGGTGGGACCCAGCCGGAGGCGGAGGGCGATCAAAACTTGACTGTTAGATCCTAGATCCAGCAGACAGTCAGGATCAATTCGGAGCAATCACAATCAGAGGGAACAAGGCATGACACATATTAAAACTTTCGATTGCGATTAGGCGGGGTCGGCGATGACCGTCGGATTGTGTATCAAACAGACGGATGGGATTAAATCGGGGGACGACGGGGAAGGCTTGCGATTGCGATCGGAGGCCAGGGCGTGATGGAGTGCTGACCGTTGATCAGCGGGGAGATGGACGGCTATGATTTGATCGGGAGATCTCAATCGGGGTGGCACCACTGGGACTTGCGATTGCGATCGGACGGGTGGTTGAGATTAGTGCTCCACCATCGGATCTGAACAACAGATCGACGGTGTATAACATATCGCACGACTTGATGTTATAAGCCGATCGCATCAGACTTTTTCAATATAACAAAGGAGTTTCGCCCACTCGACGCTTCCGATTGCGATTAGCGCTTAGGACTTAAGCGCTTGGTCCTAGCGCAAGGGCATGTGTGGGAAGTGGTTAAGGAACTTGCGGTAAGGGGCTAAGCCCTGTTAAAATGTCCAAAAGTGGGTTTTTAACCCATTTTAATGGATTTTGAGGGTTTTAAAGGGAAATGATAAGGGCGAAAATGGGAATTTCAACTCGACAAAGGGCAAGGGCATGATTTAAAGGGGACTTTGGGGAAATTTAGGAGGGAAAGGGGGAATTTTGCAGGGGACAAGGGGCAGATAAAGGCCTTTTTGGGCAAAATTTATCATTCGGCAAGGTTCATGAACAACAGAATAGTAGAGGGAAATAGTCATAGGAAGGGAATTTTAACAAGGCTTCAAGGATGATGTGTTTTCAAGGGAAATGCATTCCTTGAAGGCTCATAAAACATTCTAGCCCCTTGCTTGCTTTGTCAAGGAATTCATAAGGGGCTAACAGCGGCTCCACATGGGGATGGCTTCTTCTTGAAGGAGTCAAGAATTCAGAAATTGATCTTTGGTGTAGGCTAGATGCCTGCTGCTTGGCACATCCATGTTCCTTTGATGAGCTGCCACAATATGAAGGCATTACATCAGTAGAAACTTACTTCAACAAGCTACCTACCCAAAGTACAATCCTAGCATTTTCCTTCTTCCAGGGTGCATTTGAGCTAGCAGACCCTTTACATCTTTTTATTTTTGCAAACAGAAAATAAACCTATTCTAAATCTACCCTTATTGCTCCATGAGACCAGATTAGGCTGTTGGTCTCATATGTTTCTCTACCTAATCTAATATTTGCTGGGATTGAACTATCCAGCAGATTTCTTCTCTACATTCTAAGACAGGAAATTGAAAAACAGTCAAGCCAGGATTAGACTGTCTGACTTGCTGTGGGTCCAAGGCATAAAGACAGTTGCACATGGAAAAAATTTGCAGAAACTGAACAAAACTTTGAAGGCTTGAAATCTGAAACTTGAAGTATCCTTCTTTCTTTTTGTGACTCAAGATTTGAGCATATTAGAGTCACTTTTTTTTCTTCATTTCAGCTCTGGTTTTAGGCATGTTAGAGTTGATTCTTCTTTTTCCTTTGCTGGTCCAGATTTTGGGCATGTTAGGACCAGCTGTCTTACTTTCTTTGGCTCAGGTTTTGAGCTTATTAGAGCCAATATTTTGCACATCAGAGGTTCATGTTTTAAGCCTGTCTGAACCTCTCCTTATCTCTATTTTTCGAAACATTTTCTCTCTTTCTTGAAAACAAAAACTGCAATGGTATGTACAATGGAAATGGAAACTGGAAATTGTAAATCAGCAGAAGTAGTGTTTGAGAATTCTGCCATTGACAGGACCCCCAAACATTTCAGTGCCATCCAATCCTTGTAAGAAGAAAGCATTGGGACCCACAGTGGCCTAGATGAGGTATGGACCTTGCCACAAACTGTCAAATTTGTTGTGCTTTCCTTTATCTTCTCTTCTCGAATCCCACTTCAGAACCTTATCTCCAACTTTGAAATCAACAACTTTGGTTCTTTTGTCAAACAATTTCTTTATATTGTCTTGAACCTTCACCGTTCTGTTGTAGACCTCTTCCCTTGTTTGTTGAAGATGGACCGTCTGATTTATTCTCCTCACCATGTTGTCTTCTTCTGTTTGGATCTCCTGGATCAGTTTGATCGCTGATATCCCAAGGCTGGTAGGGAATACTGCTTCTGTTCCATAGACAAGCTGAAATGGTGACATGCCAACGGACTTCTTGGTTGTAAGCCTGTCAGCCCACAAAGCATGTACTAGCTTGTTATGACATGATTTTTTGTTCTCTTCCAACAAATTCTTGATGATGATCACCATGCTCTTGTTTGATGATTCAGCTAATCCATTACCTTGAGGGTAATAGGCAGTTTAATGGCCAAGCGTTATTCGGTACCTGTGACAAAAATCAACCATCCTTTTGGATCCGAAAGCAGTAGCATTATCAGTGATTATTTTCCTGGGTAGCCAAACCGAGAGAGGATGTGACTTTCTAGGAAACTAATGATGATTGAATCTGTGGCATTCCTAGTGGGCACGACCTCTATCCACTTAGTGAAATAATCTATGGCTGTTAGGATCCATTTGTGTTGGGCAGAAGAAGCAGGGTGAATTTCCCCTATAAAATCTAAGCCCCATTGCAGGAAGGGACCTTCAACAGTGATGGGTTGGAGAGGGAGGGGGAGGAGTTTTCTTTTTCCTTTAAGATCTGACATTTATGGCAGGCTATTATCATCTTATGGACATCATTGAAGAGTGTAGGCCAGTAATAACCAGCCCTAATTATTTTATTTGCAGTGGCTTTCCAACTCAGGTGGCCTCCACATTCCCCAGCGTGGAATTCTTGTTTAACCCTCTCTGCCTCATTTTCAGTCAAAAATTTAAGCAACAGGCCATTAGGATTCTTCCAGTATAAGTTTTGTTCACAATGCAGTAACTTCTGGTTTTTAGTTTTAAGAATCTGGCCTTAGTATTTGATAATCCGGGAGGGGCATTGAGGTGTGTAAGCACATAAAAAATGTCGGAATACCAAGGAGAACTCTGAAATTTTTCCTCAATAGTGAGGTCGGGCAATTCTTGTTGCTCATCCAAGGTACTTATCATGTTAATGTCTAGGGCTTTTAGGTTCGATTCAGCCATTAACCTAGCTAAGCCCTGACCTTTAACCAGTTTGGTGGGTTTTATCTCAAGGTCATACTCCAGGATCACTGCTATCCATTTGCCCCTTTTCCCGTCTGGGTCTTGGGACAGTATATCTTTGACGATGATGTTGGGAACATAAGCTACAGTGTGGGAATGCAATATGTACACCCTGAAGTCTTTTAAGGCCTTAATCATAGCATAGGCATGTTTCTCCATGATATTTTATTTCAAGGGTGCATCTCTGAGTGCTTTGCTAAAAAAGGCAATTGCCTGTTCCATTCCCTCTGTGTTCTTCTGCAGCAAGACTGTAGCCACTGTATTCTCTGAGGTGAATGAAAATATCAGGAAATCTTTGGAGAAATTTGGGCGGATTAGGACGGGAGCTTGGGTAAGTGCAAGTTTCACTGATTCAAAAGATTGTTTTTCTCCCACGGTCCATTTAACTCCTACACCTTTCTTCAGCATGTTAGTCATGTTTCTAAGGTGTTCAGCCAGATTTGGAATAAACCTCCTAAGGAAGTTAATCTTTCCAATGAAAGAATGTAATTCCTTGGTGTTTCTGGGGTATGCGATCTGTAGTATTCCCTCAACTCGTTGTGGGTCTATCCTGATTCCCTTCTCGGATATGATGTGGCTAAGGAGCTTACCCTCCTGTAGCCCAAAGACGGTCTTTTTAGGGTTCAGAGACAGACCAAACCTTCTACATTTCTCAAATACCTTTCCCAGATGTTTTAGGTGTTCTTCTTCAGTCTTGGAAAATACTGTTATGTCATCTAAGTAGATAACAAGGAAATGCCCTATCTCATCTGAAAATGCTATGTCCATCGCTCTTTGGAAGGTGGCTCCAGCGTTCATCAATCCAAAAGGCATCTTCACATACATGAAGGTACCCCATGGAGTGGTAAAATCTGTTTTGAGTTGGTCTTCTGGGATCACTAAGACTTGGTTATATCCTGAAAAATCATCCAGCAAAGAGATCCTTTTAGAGCCCACTACCTTTTGAAGGATATGTTCCATTTTAGGCAAAGGGTAATTGTCCTTGAGTGAGGCTCTGTTAAGATTCCTGAAGTCTATGCACAATCTGATTTCTCCTGTTTTCTTCCTTACAGCCACTAAGTTTGATACCCAATCAGAGAACCTCACCAACACAATTATACCCGCTTCATACATTTTCTTAATCTCCTTCTCTACTGCAGGCAATTGTTTGGGATTGATTCTGCGAAGTTTTTGCCTAAAGGGCTTTTGATTTTCTTTCAGGGGAATTTTGTGCTGAATGATATTTGTGTCATAGGCCTTTAAATCTTCATAGCTCCACGCAAATACATCAATGAATTCCTTGAAAAGGTCAATGTATTTCTTCTTCATGTCTGCAGGTAGAGACTTAGCCAGTTTAATCATTTTGGGCTTATCTTCAGCGCCTATGTTGCATTCTTCCACATCAGAGTCTGCATGTTCTATAGTGGGCTTTTTGGCCACATCATCAAAGTAAAAAAGGTCCTCTAAGGGTGCCAGGCCTCTGGGTATATTCTTATCTTTGGCCTGCAGCACCTCTACCTCTTCACTATCTGCGTTTTCACATTTGCAGTCTGGATTCCCAGTCTGTTCCTCTAAATAATTTATTTCTATGTTACAAGGTGTTTCTTCCTCATTTGAGGACTCATCACTTAGGCAGCTATGGTCAGATTTAGAGTCTGAATCAAAAAATTCAAACTTGTTTCTGCCTACCAAAAAATCTTTGATTTGTTTATCTCCTTCAAAAACCTGCCAATATTTTTCGTTGTCTGGCATAGCAGGTCTGAATTTGGTTTGAACGATGATCTGTTGGTCACTTGGGGTTTTGGGATATGAACTGGCCAGGCAATCTAATCCATTTGCAATGACGTTTTGACTCCTAGGAACAAACACTAATTGGTATTCAACAAACGTTTTCAGGAGATCCATGGTGTCATTCCTATATGCCCTCAGCCTAGGATGTTTCGCTGTGTATTCCCCGTTTACCTGTTTAATAATCATCTCAAAGTCTCCATGCACATTAATCCTACGGGTTCCTAATTTTCTCAACAGATTTAGACCCAGGATCAGAGCCTTGTATTCAGCTACGTTATTCGTGCATTTGAAGTGCAGGTTGCAGGCATAACTCTCTGCGTAATCATTCTCTGTGTTATGAATCCACACTCCTACCCCAGCAGTTCTTCTGGTGCATGACCCATCGAATTTCATCACCCACAGGGGTTCATTTTTGCTTTCGTTATCACCCTCTTCCCTATCGCTGGTTTTGCCATTATGTTGCGTGGTAGGGTCTATGCTGGGCTGTGGATTGCTTTGTTCCACAGGAAATGTATGCGTTTCAGGGATCTGGTCGGATGGCTGTTCATGCTTTGTTTCTTGTTCACTCGGGGTTAGGTCTCCACCGCATGTCCTACAGGTTTTATTGCGGTTTTCTTCTTTGTTTTCCTCTAAATCTAGAGCAGCCATTATGTTGAAATCAACAGATTCTGCCTCTCCGTTTGGGTCTCTGTTTTGGGACTCTGGCCCTTCCAAAGATCCATCATTACAAAAGATGAAGGAGTCAAGGTCTGTATGTACAGAATAGACAGGTGAATTTTCTGGTTTTTCGGGGCTACTGACTAAGAATTTCATCTGTGTCTCCCTATATAGTTTTCTAAGTTGTCCAAAAATTGGGATTGTGGCATACGATCCATCCATCTGCATTGTACCCTGCATATTGGCTCCCCATGATCTTGATAATAGCATGCCATACTTGGGCGGCACATATGCCACCACGACATCCATGACCATGCATTTAGCTGGGATTTGAGTTAAGCTCACACACAAGTCTTTGATCAGGCCTAGGCATTTTACTCAGCTAGAGTCGAAAGAGTATAAATATTTGTAAGGTCTGGTTATCTCTAGACCTAGCCTTTCCATGACTACCTTAGGCATTAGGTTGTGCGATGCTCCAGAATCATGCATTGCGTTGTGCAGGGTCTTGTCATGAATGTTGAGACTGATATAGAAAGGCAGAACTACCCCTTCCTGAAACTTCCCCTCTATCTTGGGACCAAACAAAAGGGCAGGTTGATCATCATTCATATTGACAGAGTCACCATTCTCACCTAAGTTCAAAGCTCTCAAAATCTGGCCTTTATATACATCCTGAGTGGCCAGCTCAGAAAGTGGGACAGAGATTTTAATTCTTGCAATCTCACTTTCCAAATTGAAAGTGGACTGACTCTTTGGAATGCTCATCTCTGTTTTATTTTCCACTGCCTTAGTGGCTGAATTCATGGGCAGATCCTCGTTATGTACAGTGTTTGTGACAGTTTTATCAGGAGCACTAACTGCAGTGCTAGTGTTGCTAGCTGGTTTACCTTGTACATTAGTGTGTTGGTTGTCTTTCTCTCTATTCTTTCCAGAACTCTCAGCTGCTGATTTGTTGGTTTTAGTAGTTACTTTAGAAGTTTTCTCAGGCCTCTTTTTGATGGTAGTCTTAGAAGCTTTGGATTTGGCAGTTTCTTGACTCTTTTTGCTCCTAATTTCATATTGTTCTCTGACCTGCATCATGGCATTTTCAAATCCTAATCTCTAATCTTCAGATTCCAACCATTCCTCTTCCCAACCAGAGGGTGAAGGCTGGTCTTCTTCTGAATAAAAATTATGGATTGAATCTTCTGTTTCAAACATATTAATTGTGTTTCCCTCAGAATCTTCTATGATTCCCTCATCTTCATCAAGAAAGTTTTGGAATGGGGGAATAACTTGTTGATCTGATTCTTTTTTTCTGTTGGGAGTGTTATTGTTTCTCCTAAAGTTCTGGTTCTAATTTTGGTTTATGTTCTGATTACTGACTGTGACAACCATTTTTTCCATCATTTGTTGTAACCTTTCTACATTTTTAGACAGCTTATCATAATTTTGGTCAGATGTGGAAGCTACATTGTCATTTCTATATGTTACCCTTCTCTCGGATTTCAGCCTTGCTCTTTTCTCAATCAGGTTGGCTTCTATATTCTCTGCTCCTTTTTGCATGTCCTCCAATGTGTTGTATTCCTTATCTCTAAGCTCGTAGGCCATGTCAGCATTAAAACCCTCAGTGTATTTTGCTAGGGCCATGCCTTGTGGAGGTTTCATATGTGGAGGGAGAGCATTGTAAATGCTGTTGAATCTTGTTGTGTAATCGTGAACACTCTCTCCTACGTTTCTTTTAAGGGTCATGTATTCTGCCAGGAGCTGGCGAGCGTTTGCCCTAGTTTCCCATTTTTTTATGAAAGTCTTATATAAGCCTGGGAGATCGTTAATGCTACCTGGAGGTAGGCCTTTGAACCATTTTTTCACGTCACCCCCTAAGCTCTGGGCAAAGATTCTCATTTTGACTGTATTGTCATCTATTTCCATGTAGTCAAAGGAATCTTCCATCTTATCTACGTGTTGTTGGGCTGTGATGGATTCCTTTGCCTTGAAGTGTGGGATTTGTGACTGCTAATCATTAGGTAAGGGTACTAGAGGCCGAGGTAAAACCAGAGGTGCATACCAGGCTTCCATGATGATGTTTTGACGAGGTAAAGGGTTAACTTGAGTAGTTGGTATATGGATGACAGGGATATTATGACCAGTAGAAGACTGATGAGCATACCTAGGGTGACTGAGCCCCAAGTTTTGAATGAAATGTATATCAGGTGGTGTAGATGGAGAGGTCTGTCTATTCCCAAGGTATCTACCACTTTGGGGTGGTGAACCAGGAGGCTCAGGGTCTAGCTTGTATAAAACACTAAATGACCTAGTTCTAGGTAATCTGTTAGGTAGGTCTAGGTCGAGGTGAAAAAGTGATAGAGCTGTAAGATTTTCTGGTGCAGAATTAGCTCTATGGATGTGGAAATAGTTGGTATTTTAGGTGTATGAGCTCCTTTGAGGATGATCTCAGGGTTGTCAACTATTTCAGGTGGGTTTGGGTTAGGGTGCGCTCTTGTATGAATGGTTTTGAAAGCCAGAATGTTGTTTCTGACCAGGCATCTTAACCCTATTTGTCACTTTTGTTGTGGTTGATGTTGTTTTGGAGGCTGGTCTCCCAGTGGATTCTGATGTGAAACCAAGACAATCAGCAGGCCTACTGATCACCAGTGGAGTCTTTAAACGTTTACGAGTTATGGAGTCGCCAGGTGGAAGGTTTAGGGTGTTTTTGGAGGGTGCACTATCCACCACAGTACTAATAATATGTCCTCTTTCAAGGATATCTTCAAGACACAGCAAACTCTAACTAGAGATCGACTGGGAGGGCATTTACCAGATATGTCAACTTTGAAAGAGCGTGAGATCTGGAGGCTACCTGGCCCTTTCCAGACTCTATCCTAGAGTATGGGAGAACACAACAAATGGTATAGAGGCTCATGTGATAATAGGAGTGTTTAACTGCCAACCTAACCAGAGATTGTAGGTTTTCTGAGTCTTATGATATAGCAAGGTGAGGAACAACTCAGAAATTCCCCAGTAGAGTCGCCATTATGTTGGGGTTCCCATGTTTTGGCCAGATTGGCAAGACCAAAAGATGAGACAAAATCAGAACCACTTTCCGACCTCGGGATCTAGCCCTCCCGAGTCCAGAGAGGGATCTCTCTAATTTGAGCAAAGGTTTATGTCTATGAAGCTCAACGTTTAAGATGTTAGGCTAGTTATAGGCACAGGTTTGTTTGTTTGATTGTTTTTTTTGGTTGCTGGTTATCAAGAAAGAAGGTTTCAAAGTAAGGTCAGTATGAGAAAAGAGGGATAAGGCAGAGGTGAAATATTCCAGGAAATACTCAAAACCATTGGGCAATGGAGTCAGGAAAGGATTTTCTTGCTACTCAATAGGCAGGCTTTCATTTGGGCTAGTCATCTGAAACTTAGGATTTTTCAGGTTGATTATGTGATATGGAAAGAAGGAGTGAGGAGATAACACATATTTCAGAGCACAAAGTTATGGATCAGCAGGTCGTACAAGGATCCTAGTGGACAGGGCTAACTCTAATCCCGAGTGTTCCCAAATCTTCCGACTGAATCAATAACAAGAAACATCTAAGAAGTAAATTCATTTAATTCATACATCAGAGAGCAGGCAATAACATCCACTACACTGGTTAAACCAACTGAAAACACTTCTCAGATAAAACACTTCAAAAGATAAACATAAATAGCAAGGAGAGTAGGAACATAGGGTACCTAACAAGGGTAAATCCTATGTCAAACTTCTGATGCAAGCCAGTAGAAACGAAAGGCAATGAATGTAAACATAGAGATAGGAAAACATCACTGCTGCTTCAGATCAGGATCCAAAGAAATGTGCTTGTCATATTGAATAACAATACCAATCAAGTACAATATTTCCGATAGTTGAATACTTAGACTGAAAACATATCCATCAACATATCTTACAATCTTTACACAGAGACTGAGTCTCAGAAGTAACTGCTTACAGTTCTCTGATAACTGATCAACAACCTTTACAATAATTTCTTCCTGAGTTTTATAGCAGAAGATGAGCCGAGGAGGTAGGTGGGGCACTAAATGAAACATTAAAACATAGAAAGGTAGGAGAGGGCTAAAACCCATTCTGCTTTAAATCTCTGCATTTATCCCTGGTACCTTTTGGAGCGAAAGAGTGATCTTCTTTGGTTTCCATTTACTCTGGTCTGGTCCTGGTGTACTCTGGCTGCAGTAGTACTATGTGGTAATGTGGGTGAATAAACGATTGGTAATAAAGATGGAATGGTATGCCATACTTGTGGGACAAATGCTTTGAGAGCTTGGACTGTGTTTTGGGCAGAAATATTTTCACTAGAGCATGGCATGGAGTAAAAATAGTATGGGCGCTCTGTCCTTTCATGGAGGAAAACATTTCTGCCGATGAGGCTGCCCTGATGACTTGGTTTTTTGTGCACTGAACTCTCTGCCACTTCACTTATGTCTTTATCAGCAAAAATTTGCCGCTGTAATGAAGACTGTACGATCATGGCGGCCCTTTACTTATGCTCCCTACAGAACACGCAACTGGACTCAAGAAACAATGCAATGGGAGAGTGGATGAAGTGGTAGCGTGGCGGCAGAGCGGTGACTTTGGCTACACAATGGTGACAAAATGCAAACAGAAGGGTGAAAACTCATGAATAATAGGTTTTGGTGGTAGAATGCAGCGCGGACCGTTAGATCATGGTCTGGGGACAAAGATCGACGGCAGAGATCGAGTGGCGAAATAACATATAAAAGTGGGCGGAACAACTATGGAATTTAAGACTTTAGTGTAAGTCTTAAACTTTAGACTTTGAACAAAATACAAAGAAATGCGAAGGAAATGTAATGAAATGCGACGAGGTGGGACCCAGTCGGAGGCGGAGGGCGATCAAAACTTGACCGTTAGATCCTAGATCCAGCAGACAGTCAGGATCAATTCGGAGCAATTGCAATCAGAGGGAATAAGGCATGACACATATTAAAACTTCCGATTGCGATTAGGTGGGGTCAGCGATGACCGTCAGATTGTGTATCAAACAGACGGACGGGAAGGCTTGCGATTGCGATCGGAGGCCGGGGCACGATGGAGCGCTGACTGTTGATCAGCGGGGAGATGGACAGCTATGATTTGATCGAGAGATCTCAATCAGGGCGGCACCACTGGGACTTGCGATTGCGATCAGACGTTGGGTTGAGATTAGCGCTCCACTGTTGGATCTGAACAGCAGATCGACGGTGTATAACATATCACAGGACTTGATGTTATAAGCCGATCGCATCAGACTTTTTCAATATAATGAAGGAATTTCGCCTGCTCGACACTTCCGATTGCGATTAGCGCTTAGGACTTAAGCGCTTGGTCCTAGTGCAAGGGCATGTGTGGAAAGTGGTTAAGGAACTTGCGGTAAGGGGCTAAGCCTTGTTAAAATGTCCGAAAGTGGGTTTTTAACCCATTTTAATGGATTTTGAGGGTTTTAAAGGGAAACGATAAGGGGGAAAAGGGGAATTTCAACCCGATAAAGGGCAAGGGCATGATTTAAAGGGGACTTTGGGGAAATTTAGGAGGGAAAGGGGGAATTCTGCATGGGACAAGGGGCAGATAAAGGCCTTTTTGGGCAAAATTTATCATTCAGCAAGGCTCATGAACAACAGAATAGCAGAGGGAAACAATCATAGGAAGGGAATTCTAACAAGGCTTCAAGGATGATGTGTTTTCAAGGGAAATGCATTCCTTGAAGGCTCATAAAACATTCTAGCCCCTTGCTTGCTTTTTCAAGGAATTCATAAGGGGATAATAGCTTCTAGACACAATTTAATTGACCAAAGTGTTATCTCTTCGTCTCTGCTAGGAACATAAAGTCTGAATTCAAGTCACTATATTGAGTACTATGTGCTCTCTGTTTGCTACTAAAACTACTTTTAAGTTCCTCAGACCTTAGGGTTGTTTGTTGCGAGAGAGTTTGTAGTTTATTTGGACTATTGTTGGGAGGAGAGTGGGAGTCACTCCTTCAGATGCTTAACCATTTAGGAAATTTTAATTTTCTATGCTCTTTTGATTTTATGAAAGTTTAGTGATGCTTATGGTCATAATTAATGCATCTTGGTATCTATGTGAAATACAAATGAATGCTTATTAATTATATAAATATTGATGGTTAATGAATTAAGTTACTCATAAGTCAATTGAGTTGGATAGTCTTTTTAAACTCCGTTGAAGAATATAGGAGTATAATTTATATCACATTTTAGGTGCATGCCAAAACCGTGTAGTACACATTACATATCTATGTATAAATTTATATTGTAGTAATGAAATTTGAAGGCTCTCTAGACTTAACATTGGAATTGTTTGGGTATACTGTTAAACTAAAAAATGACTGAATATAGGATTCCAATGCATGAATATATTGTACAAATGATTTGAGGGAATATCCATTATAGTGTGAAATCATAGCTACAGTTGCATAAAGCTCGCCCAACTACCTTTATGTAGAAAGGATTGTGCATTGCATACACATTTCAGTTTGCAGCAACACTAACTGAAACAAATTGTGAATTGTTAGTAGCTTGTACAAATTCCCATCATAATTCTAATAGTATCCCATGAGTCATTCAATTAAAATAGATATACGTAAATTTTCCTGGGGCCATGTCCTTCATTTAAATGAATTTTGGAACCAAGAAAATATTATTTCTTGATTAGCTGTGCATTGTTGAATATGTTGAATATAAAAATGATTCACGTTACCTCTCTTACAGGTTTTTTTATGAAATAGTATTAATCATATTAACTTACTTATAATTTCTTCCATGTTAAGAGCTTAATTAGTATTTCCTAAAACGAATAATTTTTCTAAGAGTGTGCAAGCAGGAAATTATAATAGAAATACTAACTAGAAAAAGAGTTTTAGGTAGAAAGAAGAATCTAGTACAAAAACATTCTTCAGTGAATCATTAAAACCACCAACTAAATATTGGGGTTGCGGTAAGAAACACCTATGGAGAGATTGCCCACAAAATCCATTGAAAAATAAGGAAACATTAAATAAAATTCATGAAACATCAACAGTGAATGTTGTTGTCTGTATCATACCTAGAATTAGCACTGCATTGGATTAGAAGAATGCACATCATCAGTCAACCATGGTTGAATTTCAAGGTAAATGTTTTCATAAATGTGTGTTTTTACTTATATATCCAAGATCTACATTAAGTTATATTTCCCCTATTATAGTTGAAAAGTGTATAGTTACCAAAAAAAAACAACATAAGCCTCGATTAGTGTGGTTGGCCATACAAACAAAGAGAAAAGTGACTGAAATAAGAAAAAATTGCACAATAAATCTGAATCGAATGCATACCACCCTCAATCTAAACATTTTACCTTTGGGATATTATGATGTCCTCACAAGTATGGAATAGTTAGAAACACATAGAGTGATGTTAAACTATTTGGAAAAGTAGTTTACTTGCGTTGACGACAAAGGAGAAGCTTGCATGGTTCCAGAAATTCCAAGAAATATTTATGTTAGGAAAATTTCTACAATAGATATGAAGAATTATTCTAGAAAATGGTGTTAAATGTTCATTGTCCAGGTACAAAATGTTTTTTAAAGTAAACAACAACCATCATTAGAGGAATGTCCTATTTTAGAGTAGTATAAGAATGCTTTTCTAGAGGAAATACCAAGACTTACTCCGAAGAGGGATATTGGTTTTACCATTGATCTTATAACTAGAGTTTCTCCAGTGTTGAATGCCCCATTCCAAACAAGTGTTCCTAAGTTAATATTGCTAAAAATTCCTTTATAGGAACTCTAGAAAAAAAATTATATAAATCCAAGCGTGTCTCCTTGGGGAGCATCTATTTTGTTTGTGAAAAAGAAAGATGTACTATGAGATTATAGATATCTAAATAAGATGACCATAAAAAATAAATACCATTTTTCCTGGATAAATGATTTGTTTGATGAATTTAGAGGGGATTATATTTTCTCCAACATCAATATGAAATTTGGATATTATCATATCATAATTAAGGATGAATACATCTATTAAAAATTATTTGGTGCACATTATGGACATTATGAATTTGTAGTACTCCCATTTGGGCTTACCAATGCACCAAATACATTCATGTGTCTTAGAAATAGTGTACTGAGACCATTTCTAGATAAATTTTTGATTGTCTTTATAGACTATATTCCAATATCCTCAAAGAGTAAAGAACAACATGGCTGACATTTGCAAATGGTTCTTCAAACTCGAGGAGATAATGAATTTTATGGCAAATTCAACAAGTGTTGATTTTACTAGAAACAAATTCATTATTTAAGACATATAATTCTAAAAGAAGGAATTGTCATTTATCTAGAGAAGATAAAAGAAATAATGGAGTTTCCAACACCTAAAAATGTAGAAGAAGGAAAATATTTAATGGGTATCACATGATACTATAAGATATTTATAGAAGTATTTTCTAAACTAGATTATCCAATTACTTCTTTATAGAAGAAAGGGATCAATTTTGAGTGGAGTAAAAAGTGTCAAGACAAATTTCACAATATAAAACAAAATTTGACCACAAATCCAATTTTAAAATTAGTTAATCCCAACATGGAGTTTGTGGTGTGTACATATGTGTGTAAAGAAGGTATAGGGGATTTTTGATGCAAGATAGTCATGTCATTTTTTATGAGTATAGAAAGTTGAAGGAACACGAGAAAAAATATGCTACACATGATCTAGAACTAGTAGGCATTGTTATTGCATTCAAAATATGGAGACATTATCTCATATGGAGAAAATTTAAGCAAAGGAAAAACAATTTTAGTCTCAAGTATCTATTTAACCAACCTAATCTAAATGCTTGTAATATCCCTTTTCAGAGATATTTCTAAAACACAACAAAATCTAATCAGAGATGGACTGGGAGGGAATTTACTAGATATTTCACCTCTGAAAAGAGGATGTGATCTGGAGGCTATCTGGCCCTTTCCAGACTCTATCTGAGAGTGTGGGGAAAAACACAACAAGTGGTACAAAAATAAAAATGCAAAGGGAAGAAATAACATATTGCAGACATACAATAGCATGTACATAAAGCATGCACAGATATTAAAGAAATAAGAGAATGCTGAGCCATTTTATTAATATGATAAATATAGAGGAATACAATAGGTGATCAAGCGATAGCACCTAAACTTGCACAAGGCAAGTTAAGATCTATTCTCAGAACGCTGCATGGAATGATTGTGTTACAGATTTGTGTTCTAGTTGCTGAAAATGGCTGTCCCGAGATTCCCCCATATGGATCTGTGCTTTCCTCCAATTGATCACGCCGCCACTATCTGGGATTACAATAATACGGTCACCCGCTGATCCAAAAATTCCCCCAATAGATGCGCTGCTATTCCTGCGCTCAATCTCCTATCCACGATCCTCCCTGAATACAACCAGAGCTTCCCAAATATGGACTGCATCCTCCTGTGCAGTCAATAAACACGCTGCTCCTCCACAGGTGCTGTGCAGTTAATAAATGCGCGACTCCTCCACAAATAGAGTGGATCGATCCTCCTACAAAGATACTGATGAGTCTACCTCACCCGAGCAGGCACTCGAAGTCCCTTGGGGCTGAGGGCAAGATCTTTGAACGGAGACACTAAATGCGCTAAACAGCGCTGCAGATAGGCTAAACAGCCAGCGTGCTCCATAGTCACAATGACCAGATTAAAAAATGCATAAAATCTCCATAATCCCAGAATGAGGAAACTATCTTCTTTATATAGCGTTGGCCGCTCTCGAATCCTACTGCCGCCTCCACCCAAGATACCATGGTAATATCCCTTGGTTGTGTGTGCCTCTACCCATGATACCATGGTAATACCCTTTTTCTGTGTGCTCAATTTAGGCACCCTTAATTACCACGTGTGCCTTATTTTAGAGTGAGTCGTGGTCCCTTTAATCACGTTTATTCATA
The DNA here is from genome assembly GCA_034641835.2 of Pinus albicaulis. Taxonomy (NCBI): domain Eukaryota; kingdom Viridiplantae; phylum Streptophyta; class Pinopsida; order Pinales; family Pinaceae; genus Pinus; species Pinus albicaulis. The sequence goes on from CM076581.1 coordinate 302,029,792, forward strand.
AGCTAACTACTTAAAGAAAAATTGACCAAAATCAAATATTCCAATTAGCCATTGCTAATTGGGAATATTACAGTCTCCCTCGGCAGAATGTTGCTTGTCCCCAAGCAACTGTAGTGATGGATGCTGCAAGATTTTCTCATTCTCCCAAGTCGCATCCTCATTCAGAAAATTCTTCCACCTCACCAAGAACTCCCGGATTGTTCTGTTCCACATCGGCCTTTCCCTAGTGTCAATAATTGCCTTGGCCTATAATACCAAATGCCCTTCATCATATGTAGGTGGTAAATCCTTTGTCACTGTCATCTGCTGCCCCAATGCCTTCTTTAGACATGACACATGGAAAATGTTATGAATCTTGCTGACTTGGGGCAGCTCCAACTCATACGCAACCTGTCCAACTGTGGGTGCCACCCTATATGGTCCATAAAAACGAGGCTTGAGATTCTCAGCTCCCTTCTATTTTAGTGATGACTGTTGGTATGGCTATAAACGTAGGTAGACCAAGTATCCTACCTCAAACTATATTACCATCCGACCCCTATCAGAATACCGCTTCTGCTAGTTCTGTGCTATAGCCATGTTATCCTCGAGAGCGTGGAGAATGTCCTGACTCTCCTGAATCTAATCTATGGCTCTCGTAGCCTTGCTAGCACCCAACATCAAATCAAAAAAAGATAAATAATGGTACCCATACAAAGCATAGAACGGTGTCATACCGATGGACATGTGATATGTATTTTTGTAACAGTACTCCCCCAGATGCAGCCACTTGAGCCATGCTCTCTGCTTCCCACTAACATAGTTATGCAAGTAGCCCTCCAACAACTTGTTAACTATCTTTGTCTACCCATCTGTCTATGGGTGACATCTGGTGCTCAGTTTCAGCTCCGTCCCTAAAAGCCGAAAATGCTCCTGCCAGAATCCACCCATAAAGCGGCTGTCCCTGTCACTGATGATGGTCTTGGGAAGACCATGCAACCTGAAAATCTGTATGAAGAACAGCTCTGCCACCTGTGCTGCTGTATAGTGTATGGATATGGAAAAAAAATGTGCGTACTTCGTCAGCCAATCAATGACGACGTATATACAGTCCTTGCCCTGCACCATGGGCAACCCTGTGATGAAATCCATCGAAATGCTCTCCCATTTCCCCTCCAGAATGGGAAGAGGCTGCAACAAGCTTGCGGGATGGTTCATCTCCCCCTTGTTTCTCTGACAAACTTCACACTCCCTGATATACCAGAGCACGTCCTCCTTGAGGCCTTTCCATGAGAACCTCTCTTTGATGGCCCGGTAGGTTTTAGTAAACCATTGATGTCCGGACAATGGTGAGTCATGAGATGCCTGAAGTATCTTCTTCTTGAGTTGGGAGCCCTCCGTCAAGAAGATCCTATCTCTGTAGTAGATGATCTCATCTATCACCCTATATCTATCATCTGTCACTTGAACATCTAGGACCTCACAGGAAAATATATCCTTGGAGTACTCCACCAAGATTCGAGCCTTCCAATCTGTATCCAAGCTCATCAGAGACAATGTAGCTGGCCTACATGAAAGTGCATCAGCTACCACATTATTCTTCCCTTTGAAATATTCAATGTCAAATTAATAAGCCTAGATCTTGCTGATCCACTTCTACTGCCTCTCCTGTAGCTGTTTTTGCTCCAAAAAGAACCTGAGGCTATTGTGATCAATCCTTACACGGAACCTATTGCCCACTAGGTACTTTCGAAACTTGGCCAATGCATGAATAATGGCCAACATCTCCTTGTCATATATAGGATACAACTGCTCATGAGGAAGGAGATTTCTGCTCTCAAAGGCTATAGGGTGGCCTCCCTGCATCAAGACTGCGCCAATCCCCTCTCCTGACACATCACACTCCAAAACAAAAGGCTACGTAAAATCTAGCAATGCAAGCACTGGACAACTGCTCATAACCTCCTTGAGCCTATCAAAAGCCCGCTATGCTGTATCCAACCAACTGAATGCCCCCTTCTTTGTCAAATTTGTAAGGGGTACTGCAAGTTGAGAGAAACTCTTGACGAACTTCCTATAATATGTGCAGATGCCAATAAATCCTCAAATTTCCGTCACGTTTCTTGGCTCTGGCCAGTCTCTGATGGCCTTGATCTTCTCCTCATGGACCCTCACTCCATCCACTCCTATGATGTGTCCCAAATACAACATCTCCATCATCCCAAAATCACACTTGGAGAGCTTAACATAGAACTGTTGCTCCTTCAAGATATGCAGTACTGCCTCTATGTGTTGGAGATGCTCCTCCCAAGTCCTGCTATATATCAATATATCATCGAAAAAGACCAACACAAACTTCCTTAGATGACTGCGGAAGACATGGTTCATGCATGACTGGAAAGTAGCTGGGGCGTTGGTTAGCCCAAAAGGCATAACTAAAAACTCAAAGTGGCCATAATGCCATCTGAAAGCGGTCTTGGGAATGTCTTGTTCCCTCATGCGAATCTGGTGGTACCCGGATCTCAAATCGATCTTTGAGAAGAATTGGGTTCCTCTCAGCTCATCCCTCAGCTCGTCAATCTGTGGTATGGGGTACCTGTTATTTAGGGTCTTCTTATTCAGGGCCCTATAATCAATGCACATTCTCAATGTGTCGTCCTTCTTCTTCACTAACACCACCGAAGAAGCAAAAGGACTGGTGCTAGGCCAAATGTGTCCAAGATCCAACAACTCCTAGATGGCCTACTCAATCTCATCCCGATAGGCCTTCGGGTGCTTATAAGGTGTGGTAATAATGGCCTGGATACCCTGTTCTAACTCAATAGTGTGTTCAAACCCTCGATCTAGTGGCTGTCCTGGCGGTATCTCACCAAATACCTTCTCATACCTATCGAGGATGGCCTATATTTCCAGATGAGTTGTCTGCCTGGTAGCCCCTGCCACTGATGCTTGTAACTCGATTTCCCATTCTATGTCTCCCTTTCGAAAGTCTGCCTCCATCCGGTGAGCTGAAACAGTCTGAGGTGGGTAAGTGTGCATCCCACTTATCTTCTCATGCTTCCCAGTCTTCTTGTCATCCCATTCCATTTCCAAGGCCTCCCAACCTGTGGTGACTTTTCCCAAAGTAATCATCCAATGCACACCCAATACCACATTGGTATCCGGTATGTTAACCACAAAAAAGTGGTATGTCACTATGTAGGTACCCATCGTCACAGCCAGCTTTGGAACATACATGGCACACTGCATTGTCTGATCTCCTGGGACCAACACTGAAAATCCATCGAAGCTTTTTGTCAATATGCCTCTTCTCTCAACCATATGTGCATCGATGAAGTTGTGGGTTGCACCACTATCTACCATAACTGAAACTCGCTGCCCCCACACTGTTCCTCAGACCCGCAGCGTCAGATACTTGGGTACTCCTCACAATGCTGCAAGGGTCCGCCCTGTGGGTGCGAAAGCTGCACCTCCTACCCCTGGAGGTGGAGGTGGCAAATGATCTTGCCCTGTATGACTGTCTCCTGCCTCCCCATCCTCATATTCATCCTCTTCCCCTCTACTCTCGAAGAAGACTTCAATGAAATGTACTTTTCCAGAAGCACATTTGTGACCTGGTGCCCACGGCTCCTGACAGGTAAAGCATAACCTCTTCTTCTTCAACTTGCTCTAGGCATCATAATCGAGTTGTACCCTACCCTGATTCCCCTTTGGAGGTGGAATCCTCACATCCTTCCCCTTTGGATGGAAATCTTGTTTCTGGGGGTAAGGTGTCCTAGTCTGAGGTAAGGCATCCTGCAAGTCCCGAGTTCTGCCAATGGCATCCTGGAGTGTGGCTGGTCTAGTGGATCTGACTAGACCCCGAAGCGGCTATTCTAACCCATCAACAAACATATAGATCATTCGTGCTGCAGATAGATCTGAAACCATTACTGAAATCCTCAGGAAATCTGCAATATACTTCTCAGGAATCCCGGTCTGTTTGAGCCTTTTCAGCTCAACAAGGTGCTCCTCCGATTCCTTCTGGTCGAACCTATCTATAAGTCTCCGAGTGAACTTGGCATAAGTATTCATGGCGGAGTGCCCAAGTGTCACCCTTCCATGGAACCACCAATCCTGAGCCTCACCCTCCAAATGCAACGTGGCCACCTTGATGGCCTCTGTTCTTCCATTTGGTTGAGCTGGAAATATACATCCATCTTCTCCACCCAAGACTTTACCGAATTGTTTGATGAACCATCAATCGTACGCAAATGGAATCAGCTCGCTGTGCGCTGGGTCTCTCCATCATGATAATGTCTATGCCCTTTGTGATGGTTGCGGGGTCTTCTGTCCCGCTTGATCTGAACAAAGTCTTTAAATAAAATGGCATCCCTGAACTCCTGCCCAGCTACTTGGTACTCAGCAAAATAATCACTTATGCGGTTTGGTTCTTCTTATGCTCCTGTCCTCGTATCTACACTCAGAAAAGTGGGCATAGTGGCATGAATGGGGGCATGTGATGCGTGGTGCGGAGCGACAACCTTTCCTGCAGATGGTGGGATCTGTCCGACCCCTCATCAACCTGGAAACCCTTTGGGATTTCACACTGTCTCACCTCCACATCTGTGAATCTATGGCCCATCACCTCTATCTGCCTTGCCAGATCCTGCACTGATTTGAGGAGTGCTTCCCCAAACTGTTTTGCATCACTATCATCTGCCATTGGCTCTCTCTGTTCTGCTTCTACCGCAAGCTCCTCCTGTTCTGTGTCCACCACCCGAACGCAGTCTCCTTCTCCGTAGGTGTTCTTCAACCTACGCTAAATATCTCTGTACTTCCTACCTCTATGGTAGATGTAGGGTTTTTCTTCCGATGACATAGACTACTAGCTCCACAGGCTGAGCCAGATTTATGCTTTGATACCACTGTAATATCCCTTTTTAGGGATATTTCTAAAACACAACAAACTCTAATCAGAGATGGACTGGGAGGGAATTTACTAGATATTTCACCTCTGAAAAGAGGATGAGATCTGGAGGCTATCTGGCCCTTTCCAGACTCTGTCTAAGAGTGTGGGGAAAAACACAACAAGTGGTACAGAAATCTAAATGCAAAGGGAAGAAATGACAAATTGCAGACATACAATAGCGTGTACATAAAGAATGCATAGATACTCAAGAAATAAGAGAACGCTGAGCCATTTTATTAATCTTATAACTATAGAGGACTACAATAGGCGATTAATAGATAGCACCTAAACTTGCACAAGGCAAGTTAAGATCTATTCTTAGAAGGCTGCATGGAATGACTGTGTTACAGATCTGCATTCCAGTTGCTGAAAATGGCTATCCCGAGATTCCCCCTTATGGATCTGTGCTTTCCTCCAATTGATCATGCCGCCACTGTCTGGGATCTGCAATAATACGTTCACCCATTGATCCAGAAATTCCCCCAATAGATGTGCTACTATTCCTGCGCTCAATGTCCTGTCCACGATCCTCCTTGAATACAACCAGAGCTTCCCAAATATGGACTTTGTCCTCCTGCGCAGTCAATAAACACGCTGCTCCTCCATGTTGTGCAGTTAATAAACGCGTGGCTCCTCCACAAATATAGTGGATCTATCCTCCTACAAAGATACTGACGAGTCTACCTCACCCGAGCAGGCACTCGGAGTCCCCTGGGGCTGAAGGCGAGATCTCTGAATGGAGACACTCAATGCGCTAAACAATGTTGCAGACAGGCTAAACAGCCAACATGCTCAATAGTCGCAATGACCAGATTCAAAAATGCATAAACTCTCCATAATCCCAGAATGAGGAAACTATCTTCTTTATATAGCGTTGGCCGCTCTCGAATCCTACGACCACCTCCACCCACGATACCATGGTAATATCCCTTGGTTGCGTGCGCCTCTACCCACGATACCATGGTAATACCCTTTTGCTGCGTGCTCAATTCAGGCCCCCTTAATTACCACGTGCACCTTATTTTAGAGTGAATCGTGGTCCCTTTACTCACGTTTATTCATAAGCTAACTACTTAAAGAAAAAATGACCAAAATTGAATATTCCAATTAGCCATTGCTAATTGGGAATATTGCAATGCTAGACAGACAACATGGTTAACATTTATTAGTGAATATGATTTTGAGATAACACATATAAAGGGGAAATGCAACATAATGGTTGATGCTTTGAGTAAAAAAAATATTCATATTTATGCTACATCAACAAAAATATGGTCAACAAACTTAGTAGAAAAAGTCAAACAGATGAAAATTCTTATTTGAAGTATGTCAAAATCAAAGAAAACGTGCAGAAAATTGAAAAAATAGATGAGGAGATTTTTTTTTTTCAATAGACAACGAAGATTTACAGTTGTTTAAAGGAAAAATTGATATACTTGATGAAATCAATATGAATTTTTTTGTATTAGATGAGCTGCATAAAAGGCCAATAATTGGTAATCCTTGTTATAAAAACTTTATTACTATGTTAAGAAAGGTTTTTACTAGCCAAATATTAAAAATGAAATAACATAATGTGTAGGTAGATGCCTTGAGTGACAATAAGTTAAAGCATCTCATTAACATCCTATTGGGTTTTTACAAACCCTACCCATTCCAAAATGCAAATGGGATACTATTTCAATGGATTTCATCATTAGATTTCCAAAAACAAGGAAACAACATGACTCCATTATGGTTTTGGTTGATAAACTTAGTAAAGTAGAACACTTTATTCTAGTCAAATCCACTTTTAAGGCCATAAACATTGCATAAATATTTATGAGAGAAATTTTTAGACTACATATAGTACCTAAATTTATAATATCAGATAGAGATGCAAAATTCACATCCAAATTTTCGGAAGGGTTGTTTGAGAACATGGGACGAATTTAAAATTTAATGTACATCCTATCATCCTTAAAATGATGGTCAAATAAAGGGGACAAATCAGAAATTTGAGGATATGTTAAGGATGTATGTCAAATAAAAACAAAATAAATGGGAATATTATATGAACTTAGAAGAGTTTTCTTATAACAACAGATATCAATTTTCCTTGAAAATGAGTCCTTTTGAAGTCATGTATTGTAGGACATGGAAGGTACCCTTAAGCTAGGATCATCCTAAGGACATATTGGTATTAGGATTATATATGTTAAAATAAATGGAAGAGGTGGTCAAGCAAGTTAAACCGAATTAGAAAACAACTTAAGATCACCAAAAAAATTATGCAGATTTTAAAATAACTCAGAAATAATTTATTGTGGGAGATCATGTGTATTTGAAACTCAAGCATAAGAAAATTAGACTTGGAAGTTGTGCTAAGTTATCTCCTAGAGATTGTGGAAACTTTGAGGTGTTAGCCACAACTGGATTTGTTTCTTACCAACTAGCCTTACCAACCAACATTAAGATTCATATTGTATTTCATGTTTCATTATTGAAAAAGTATATAAATGATCCATCTCATGTAATTGATTGTAATGTTGTACAGATGGAACCAAAGGGATATTTGTTAGCATAACCACTACATATTCAAGACTAGAGGGTAGTTACACTACAGAATTGAGATGTAGCACAGTTGAAGGTTCAATGGAAACATTTCACTCAAAAGCAAGAAAATTGGGAGTTGAAGGATGCTCTTAAGGAAACTTATCTTCTCTATTTTTAAGAAAATTAGAAAGTATTTCAAGGAAGAAGGTGTCTATTAGACACTAGAAAAATGTCAAATTTAAGTAGGGGAGGATGTGATATCCCTTAGATTAATGATTTGAATGTAATTAAATGTGCATATGTTTATTTTTTTTTAATTAAATATTTTACATTTAAAGAGAGATGAACATTTTAGTTATCATTAATTCAATGATGATAGTAATTGATGTAAAGTTTTTTATTTTTATTTTGCAAATAAAGAAAAATATGGGAAATTAGTGACTAGGTACATATGGATGAAAGAGAAAAGGGCTACAATTTAATTTAGGAAAGTTATTAATTTCCATCAATAAATCCTAGGAATCTAATCTAAGTGATTATATTTAATCAAGGAATCATGATATTGACCAATTCAATGTTTCCTAAAAGACAAGAAGTTTTCCTCAAGATTGGGAAATAATAGCTCATAATTGAGCAAACAACTACATGCCTCTTATTGGTTAGGTGGAGGTAGCTATTAACAACTACATGTCTCCTAAGTGGTAGATGGAAAATATATGTTGTTTTACTTGTTTTTGTCTCATTATTGTGGGACCATAATTGGAGATATTGAAGAGAAGAAAGAAGTAAAAACATAAGACTAATTGTAGGCCATAATTCTAGGGGGGGCATTTGTTATGTACAATGTCATGGTTGGAAGAAGCCATGTACCTAGTTATAAGTTTTCCAGAAATAATTTTTTTGAAATAAGTTAATATTTCTAACTCTAGCATTTAAATGTGGTATCTTTAAAGAAAGAAAAATTTAGCACTAGTTGTGGAAATTTTATACTTCATTATGAATTAAATATAATAGAAACATCTTTTCTTTGGAAGTATTCGAATATGAAATCTGGTGAGTGTTTTTCTTATTTTCTTTAAGTTTCCAAAGGTATAAAAAATAGAGAACTTGAAAGCTATAGTATTTTTATAACTTTCACACATGATGAATTGTGGTTATGCAATGTTTCCATATAATGTTTTGCATTGATAATTTTAGAGAAAAGAAAGAAAAACCTTATTCTGAGTAGAAATTAATCACACACACACACACACACACACACACACATATATATATTATCATGAAACAAATATTATTATCTTTGGTTATAAAATTAGAGAGGAAATATATATAACCAGTGTATATATGTTTATACATATATATAAAAGGTGAGAAATAGAGTGTTATACACTGATAAAATTGTATATAAGTTAATACATCGAAGAAAGCAAGAAATTTTACATTCTATGCATCTAGCTTTGTAAAAAAATAATGTCTTAATAATTCGTAAGGAAGGAAAACTACTATTTACATAGAAAAATAACAAACTCTTGTTATTTATATTGAAGAGGAAATACATAGTAATTATTAAAAGTAAAGTAATATACGCTAGTTTTACATGAAAAACATAATCAAAATTAAACATAGTGAAGCATAAAAGTCTGAAGCATAACTTTGGAGAAAAACTATAGATATATTCATTAAAATTCAAAGAAAAACAGAAATGCAGTAGTAGACTATTATACAGTTCATGTTAATGTATTGGAGGGAGAATAGAGGCCCTTAGTTAGAAAAAAAAATCGATATAAAAATCTTAGTACATTAAAGGCATAATGCCATTATTAAACCCAAGAATTAGAACTATAAATTTTCAAATGTAATAGAAACAAGAGTAATTGCTGCAGGCAACATGAACTCAAGAATCAAGAGACAAACAATTGACCTGGTAATAGAAAAACATAGTAAGTCGGTGAGAGTTGGATAAGACCAACAATATAGACTCTTCCTGGTATTTTATCTTTGCAAGGAAAAAGTAGAATATTACTAATGTACAGAAAAAAGTATAAAGTTTAGTCATATACCTATAAGATGACACGAGGAGTTCAGTAGAGTGATAAAAATAGGAAAAAATGACAGGGAGAATAAGTGAAGGAAGTAATAATTACCTGTGATAATTAAAGGAAAATATGAATAACTGTTTCCATCAAAATGATGCCAACGTGAGATAAGGAGTAGAATGGAAATTCATGGAAAAATAATATTATGATCTTGAAACCATCTATTTTAAAGAAAGGCACAATACCATTTATAGAGATAAGCACTTTGTAAAAATGTAAAGTTCAAAAAATATAAAGTATATGGAGAAACCCTATATTTCCAAATAGACACTAAATATAAATTAAGAGAAAATAATGGTTAAATGAATGGTGAAATAATTTCTCCTTCTTGGAGTAATAATACATAGAAACAATTGGTAAGAAAAATACCTTGATAAGTTGTTAGTGCAGTGAGTAAATTCTAAAAAAAAAAAACAAAACAAAACAAAAAAACAGTTTATGGCTAAAGTAATAGTTGTTGTCTTGATTAAGGGAAACATGACACAATAGTATTGAAACCCTTCCCTCAAAGAAGAGGCTTATATAAGGCCACAAAATATCAATAATAAACTATAGGTAATAGAAAAACCCGTATTTGGAATTACATAGTCAAATATTGATTTTACTTATAGCCGTGTTTCTCGAAATAAAAGAAGGTTTTCGTAGCAATGAGTATTAAAAGTCAACAGAGTAAACCCTAAAAATATGAAGACACAGTAAAAATTTGGAGTAGAATTATGCCACCAAGGGTCAATATATACAAAAGACCACATCCCTTCTATTTTTTCATGATAATAAATAACAACAACGAAATATTTACCTAGTGGGTGGAGTTAAACAGAACCAATCAGAGGCCAGAACTCTCTATGAGTTTATTTCTGAAAGGAACCCAAATTAAACCCTTATGAAAATGGGTTCAAATGGGTTAACTAACTAGAGGAAGACACCATTCGAAATATTATTTGTGGAACCCTAGCCATAGGGCGCCATCTCTGGTGGGAAAACATTAACAAATAATACAAAATGGAATTGCAAGATATTCATTAAGCACACTATAAACCCTGTGGTAGATCTACACCATTGATCATAATGAAAATCATTGACAACTATTCATTTGATTAGTCAACCTACAAATAAAAACGTGGAACCTTTGATGGAATTTGTGTATATTGAGGGAATCTTGATGGGAACCACGTACACATCAGAACATTCTCAAGAAAATCCTGAAATAAATCAAACCATAACCTTTGGATTGAGTAGAAAAACTTAAATATCCAAGATAAAATAAACATTTAGAATGTTACAAAGTTATAGGTGATTTAAAAATAACAGGAAGTACAAATTAGTGTAATAAAGTATATGAATGGTTATGATCGATACTAACTTGTGTATACATGTCGAAGGGTGTATGCATGTGTCATAATTTATTGATACATGAAACAACTATTGTTGTGTGAAGATTTATTTATATTTGTATATAGCATATGTCAACGCGAATAATTAATTTTGTCGCATAAAGTTGTAACTTAGTATAAACATAAAACCATAAAATTGAAATAGATAATGAATCCATACTTTTGATAACTACGATAAGATTAAGTTAATGGAATACATATATAAATAAATTTAGTAATCCCTAATGTAGGAAAAGGGATCAAAAAATAAATGGATGATGTCTTTTATATAAGAGAGTGTACATTCATGCACAAATTATTTTGTTAGAGGATTATGATTTCACAATTAGTCGAATTGAAAGACCATTCATTTGAAATGAATAGCTTACACAATGTTATAACATAACTGTAGATCGATAAAAATAAAACCATATTAACTGAAGGTAGTTTAAATCAAGCAATATGAGTAAAAAATATGAGTGGGAAAATTAAAGGTTATGGTAGATATTTTAAGTATTAAATTGTGAATATTTCTATCTCTCTATATAATAATAATAAATGGGGTGTGTTTGGGAGCGTTTACATATGAGGTGTTTTAATGGTGAATAGAGACATGAAATAACATGACCAGTTGGGGGAAAGTATGAACAAGTTGCTGAAAGGGTCTTCGAGGTGGTGGAAAACATATTGATTGCTCTTAGGGAAAGGACTAGTTTGGTCAATAAGGAAAGGAAGGCTCACCTAAAACTTCTAGGAAAATGAAAAAGTTGCAATTCAGGAGAATCAATAACAAGAAGTAGTGACCTCAACCTCTAGTTAACTCAACACTCTCTATTTTTGTTAATGTATTGTAAATTTCACAAGTTTTTAGGAGTCTCTTTCAAGTTTTATGGTTGAAATCAATTTAGGCTATTTGGTTAAAAAAGGTCATAGATATAGGAAGGAAACCTCCTAGAATTATAAAAATTGTGTGTCTTTTGAGTCGAATGCTATACGTAAAGGAACTGACCTTGACTACAGTTTTTGTTTATAATATAACACAACTATTTGTTTATTTAAAAAAAAACTAGAAAAGAAAAAGGAAAAGAAATAGTTCTAAAAGAATTTAAATGTATGAATTTATTTTTTAAATAATATAATTTTCAATATAATCAATATTTAATAGACAAGGTAAGGTAATGTTTTTTTGATAAATTGTTTTTTAGAAAGTATAAGATGATGTTACTTTATACAAATAAATGATATATGATTTGAATGTTTGATTTTATATTATACAAGATTGTAAATGAAAAAATATAATATAATATTGTGTTCATTAATTTATATAAAATGAATTATTTAATAAGAAAGAATAAAAGTGATTTAAAAATATCCTTATCTGAAAAATAATGTGTGTTAGTATATTATGTATTACTATTACTAATGTGAATATAAACAAAACAATCCTACACTCTGAGGGTTTAGGGTTTAAATTCAATTATGAAGGGGATGCTTTGAGTATGTAACATTTTGAAGAGAGGAAGAATGCTAAATAATTCATCTTATTAATTTGAATCTAGTCTTATTTTATTATTGTAAAGCATTATCAATGAGGAAGGAATCTCATAAAATAGATTTAACAATTTAAAAATATTGATAGGAAGTACATGATAAGATTTATCACTTATGTGTCTTATACCACTTATGTTTCTCATATTGTTACAAGATAACATGACTCATAATGAAGATATGATTTAATTTGTATTCACAATTGAACATTGGAAGGTATTGATATGAAAGAAGAAGGAATTTATAATTAGTCAAAAAGGTGACGATGATGCCCTTTGATATCATATTGTGCATGCATTAGTGAATGGATAAAAAGTATCAAGTTGTATATAACATTTTCCCTATATATTTGATAAAATAGACTTAGAAGCAAGACTAACTAGGATTCAAACAAAAAATGGTAGCATTCATTAGAATATTTTGGAGGTCTAAAATGGGCCTCCTAAGAAAAATGTACAACAAAAATAAATTTTATAAGAACTAATAGGATTCAAGATTATGAAGTCAACCATGGGGGATGATCCACCATTTTTGGTGTAAAAAAGTAAAAAGATTAAAAAATAATAAAATAATAAAACTGTTTTTTCAATTTGTATTTTCAACTTATCTCCCTAAGGATTTACTCAAATTTTGAGTGGAAGTAATTGTTGGATGAAAAATTTAATTCCTTATCCAAGAAGTACCCATGTTGCATACTTTTGATGGACCTTGCAACACGAAAAATGAGAAATTCATGGAAAATTTGATTGAAAACATGTTTTTTGATGTATTTCTCATTTTTAATGTAGCAGGGTCCATCGAAGTTATTTTGGATGAGTAATGTAAGTATGCATCCAACGAGTGTTCCCGCTCAAAATTTGAGTAAACCCATAGGGAGATAAGTTGAAAATACGAGTTGAAAAAGTAGTTTTTTCCCCTCTGAAATTTGATGATGTAATCTAATATTATTTTATTATTTCCACTATTATTTTATAATTTCCTTAGGAGACCCATTTTAGATCTCAAAATTCTCGTAATGATTGTTGTGTTCTTGAACTACTGAAGCTACCCTTGAAGCCCAACTATGAACATTAAGAAGATGATATGAAATATGAATATAAAATAACATAGTAAGTGAAATTGTTTGAGGTAACCTAAGGAATTAAAGAAGACAATATTTATTTGACTAATTTGTGGGAAACTTATAACTAAGAAAATAGTAATATCATTTCTTGAAAGTACTTGTCGAATAAAATAAAAGTTGAAGTAATGATTATATATCTTAAGATAGCATGAAACTACCCTTAGAAGAATAATATACCTATCAATAGAATGAGATGGAAAAATCAATATAAAGAGAGAGTTATTTTAATAAGGGAATGAATGATCTAAGTTTGGTTCTCAACATTAGTGGCATATATCTTATAAAGTTACCTTATGGATGAAGAAACTAGTCAAATATCTAGCTTATTATGATCATCATAGACATAACCAACTTGGAAGGAGGAGATGAATGGAAAAAAATGAAACTAAAGTAGATATATAATTAAAGTGAGAGAGTGAGTAGAGGTTTCATAAATAAGTATAAGAATCAACAAGAAGCAATACTATATCCCATTACACAATGAAAATTTTTGGATTCATTTAGCACTCATGAAGTATCTTTTGAATGAATAACCATGCAAAAAATTTGTTATGGAATCATAGTAGTGTTTCTGTATAAGAAAATAATAATCATAATTATAATTTTTAAAAAAGGTTGGTGCCTATTAGGAAGAATATATTTATAATTTACCAATGATGTTAAATGTTCATGATAATGAAAGGGGTATAAGTATGGTGATGTTAGATTAAATAAGTAATAGACCCATGATTTTTTATAGGACTCAAAAAAATAAGATAAAAGATAAATTATGATATGGGGAAGAATACATAATTCAATTTCAAGAGGATTTCATCTATGATAACAAAGATCAAGAGGTATTGAGTTGGAAACATGATGATATGAGACAATTTTTTTACTGTGAATAATGATAATTACTAGTGGATGAATGAATCACTAGGGTTCAATCATCCTATTTTTCAAGTGTATTTTCCATGATAGAAAACTAAAATAATGATGACCAAATGTTTACAACCTGTTGAGTATAGTGATTCTGGAGGGGATAAGAAAAAAATGAATGATGTTGTAAGGAACATGGACAATGATCAAAATATAAGGTTGAGAATTTAAATTTTGATATTGATGATTTTAGACATGTAAGGCTACTAATACCTTGATGTTGGTTTTCACCAAATTTCCCTAGGAATGGAAGAACACATGACAAGAAATTAAGGCTCAAGAAAATTAGGCTTACTTGAAACTTCATTGATGTACTTTAATAAGGTAAATATATGAAAAAAAATTAGTATATAAATAATGTGACTATACCTTCCTTGTACATTTTCTACAATTTTTGAAATAATGGGAAATGATAATTGGATAATAATAAGTATCTTGATAATAATTTGGCACTAATAGTATTATGTTCTACCCAAGATGACAAACATAACCAAAAAATTCTGGAGGGATGTTTTATAATATTATTGCATCAAATGTGATAGTTGGTATTCATTTTTTATATAGGATAATGAATTTGATATTGTTGATGAATCATGATAACACTAATGATGCTTTGTGGATAGACATGTGATATGTGTTGACATGAATACCATATTTATGATATTAAGATATAATTTTATGTTGGTATTAATATTATTATGATGAAATTTCACAACGTGGTGGCATGTGGTAATTTCATGGATTTTTATAATGAGTTGCCAATGATGGAATGTGTTAGCATGTGGTGTCCTATTACTTACGATGTTCTAATAACAATGATGTAGTGTCCATAGGAGTTAACATGTGAATTATTGTTTATGAAATTATGATGTTATGATTATAACTAATGTATTGGTTGCACGATTTGAAATGGTGATTAATTATAACTAATGCGTTAGTACA